>JAAGKR010001940.1:58753-108520 GCA_011419295.1 Clarias macrocephalus
CTGTATGTGTCCTATAGCACATAACATGACCTAATACTAGAAAGTACTTACTTTGTGCTAATATTGAATATTCAAGCATAATGGGTTGCACACGTGAGCATTATAACAACCCTTTTGTATTTCAGTAAAAGAATGCTGAACATAAATGTGGCCATGTTGAGGTGGGATAAGTACACTTTTTTTTTTTTTTTTTTTTTACTCAAGTGGACGTGCAAGTTCCAGTTTCTTCACTCCAGTTGAGAAAAAAAATAGCAAAAAAAATAAAAATGTATAAACCCACTTACAGTGTAAAAATAAATCTATAAAAGGGACAAAAAGTGTTTGGTTCAAATAACACTATATCTGTCTATATATATATGATTAACTGGCTGACTGCTAATAGCTAGCTTTATAGCTTTTCATCACTTTATAAAAAGCCCAGATATAAAAGATTACATATAATATTATATAAAGATGGAGATTACAGTCATAGGGATTATGTTATGTTACATTTATTAACCTTTAGTCCATGGGTACTTATGATTAATTAATTAAGATGTGTAAGGTGACTTCAGCTGTCTGATCCTAAAAAATAGTCACTTTTAGGCTACAAATACTTTATGTTGTAGAAGAATGTAATGATGAATACAAAATAAGGTTGAAGGTTTGAGTCCCCCCTCAGGTCTGTGTGCGTGGAGTTTGCATGTTCTCCCCAAGCTTGGTGGGTTTTCTCTGGGGAGTCCAGTGTCCTCCCACTGTCCAAAAACATGCAGATTAGGCTATTGGCATTTCCAAATAGTGTGTGCATGTGTCCTGTGATGGCCTTGCCATCTAGGATGAGCTCCTGGCCACCCCGTGACACTGTGCAGAATAAGTGTTAAGGAGGATGCATGAGCAAGTAAATACATAATAAGCATGCAAATTAATTGCATTTTCCAGGAAATATAATGTTTCTTTCATATGGCCAATTTTATACAGATATATTTTTTACATCTACTGTATATTGTTATATTGTAATGATCATACAAGCTATCCAGTACTTGTTAACAGTAAATGCAACAGTTTTTTTAGTAGTTCATAATCATTATTCTCTTTAGTAAACTTATTAACTTCTATACAATGTTCATTCATTCGTCACTTTGTCAACATCATGAAACATTGAAATGAGAGGTGTATTAGAGGAAAAAGATAAAGGTAGCACTAGGCCTGTCAACTTTTGACTATATTTAACCATGACAAGCTAAAATATCATAAATGAAAGAATGACTTTGGAGGTGCAGGCTGCAACTAAAAAGTAATGATGCTTACTTCAGACAATTGCTGCCTTTGTAATCTTGACTTAATGACCTTAAGGCTTGAATAAGGAGGTTAAAATTGACGAATGGAAGCAGATTTGTGTTTTAATATAAAACTATAAAATACTATAAGACTATGTCTTATAACCCCTAACTTTTTGAAAATGAGGTCTCTAAGGAATGGTTAATCTTTTTGACGGGCTGTCTGACAAAGATTTTTTGTAAGTCAAAGGTGGCGACTTTATTGTTGTGTTATATGCCACTTTTTATGACAATAATGTGATTTGAGAGATGGCTAATGTTAAATGTACTCACTCACTTACTCACTCATCATCTATACCGCTTTATTCTGTATACAGGGTCAGGGGGGCCTGGAGCCTATCCCAGGAGGAGGAGTACACCCTAAACAGGGTGCTAATTATACACATTTGAGTGTAAATCAAATGTTTATTAATGTCTGTGTCATTAAATGTGTGTGTGTGTGTGTGTGTGTGTGTTATTAAAAGGTTACCCTCTCTTAACATAGGTTTATGTGGCAAAGACTTATCCAAGATTGCTTTAAAATCACAGCAACACACACGCACACACGCACACATACACACACACGCGCACACACACACATGCTTGTCATATGATTTTTACAAGGACTTTTCATTTGCAGAATTATTAATACAGTTAAGCTGCTAATTCTAACAAGCCAAATGTCCCCATGTAGTTAAAACCATCAGATATTCCCATCCTTTTGGAAGCATTTAGTTCTCACTGAGATATAAACACACACACACACACACACACACACACACACACACACACACACACACACACACACACACACACACACACACACACACACACACATATGCATATATGCAAGATTATACATTAATTTAATATCAACTGACTCATACAAGGTTAAGAGAATGGCAGCAGTTGTGTCATTCCAAATCGCACGCCCTGATCTCTAGGTGAATTTGTGCACCTCAGCACAGCTCCAGGCCAATAACCACAGACTGAATGTCTTCTCAGTTTGAACAATACGGAGCATTTTTCCCCCCTTGTTTGTGGCTTCTTTCAGTCTTCTCCACATTTTTGGCCTTTGTTTCTATATGTGGTTTGGTAAGAGATAGTTTATTTGTGTAAAGCCCGAAATGGCAGACATGCATGCTACTCAAAGTCTATAGTATGGAGAGCCACCATAAGTGTATGTGTAATATCATATACAGTACATAAAGGTCCTGACTAAGTGCTTAAACACATCTGTTTTAGCTTGTCATCCCAGGCTTCTGTAAAACTATTAACGGAGATCTGTAGGATGAGAGAAGGGCTGATGTATATTTAATTCAGGGCTGCTATAGAATATGAAGCGTACACTGATGGATCCCATATGACCTCCTTTACTAAAAAAAAAAAAAAAAAATTATTATGCTGAGCTCCTGGTCCTATCTCACCATCATGCTGCCACCTTTCCACCAGCTCTCTCTTTCATTGCTCTCACTTTCTAACGAAGGTTCATGACCCATGGAGGCTGTTCCGCACAGCTGCACACCTCCCTGTCTGTCTCCGATCGTCAGTCAGTCTGTCTCTCACCCCTACTCAGTATGTGTCTGTGTGTCATGTTGTGCTTAGAGGCAGACGTGTGTGGCATTTATCTGTCTGTAGGCAGGAACAAAATGGAAAAGCTTTCTGAAGTAAACAGATGAATGTTGGCCAAACAAGTCACTGCAGACTACAATTCCTTTTTGAACTAGTCAGGTGTTTTTTTGTTTGTTTGTTTGTTTTCAAAATCATATGAATTCTACTTTTTTAAAGAAATGTATAAAATTGTCAACTTTGCATTGAACTTTGCGGCTGAATGTCAGAAAAAAAATGCTCTGAGAGAGATGTTTTTTGAGATTTTACTATTACTGTCCCTGCTTGGTAAAACAGTTAATGACAATTCAGTGGGTGATAATTGTATGACTGTATTTTGTTGGTTATTAGCCCTAGTTTGCAACCAAGCCACTCAACAGCCTCAAATGTTCCAAAATGTAAATATGAAAAAACTTAACCGCTAATTAATTGCCTCATCATTATTGTCTCATTATTATTTCTTGTTTATAACATCATGACCAAAGACAGTTTCCATCATCATAGTTTCCAGTGCGTATTCGCCTGCCCTTGCATGCGCTCTCTCTCTCTCTCTCTCTCTCTCTCACACACATACACACACACACAGAAAAAGAGACAGAGAAAGAGAGAGCTCTGTTTCTGATTATTTTAATGGAGCCGCTAAATTATGACTCAGTGTGAGGCCAATTTGCGGTGGGTGAAAAGTGGAGCCTTTTTTATAGAGTCATAGACTTGACAGGTCATATTATCACATAATACCAGCGAAACACAGATACGGTTCCAGCATTATCCGAATTGTCTGTCAAAAGCTTAAAAGATTTACATTATATTATAAATTTTGTGTTTTATAAAAGACTTTTCAATGTTATTTTTCTTCACGATAGGCTGCATGTGTAATTTTGTCATCAGTCCATGCTGTCATAGATTGGATAGGGCCTGTTACTGTTATGGAAAATTAACTTTTCTCTGCCTTTCCAAGTTTATCCCATATATTACTCCTCCTGTGGAAAGCTGAACTGTCAGAGAGCCAGAAGCTGAAACTGTGGGAAGATTCCGCACCAACTGTGAGTCAGCATCTGTAAAAGCTTCAGAAGTTCGGATGTAGAGCTCATGATTAAAGATATTTTCTGGATGATGCCACATATTTTCTTTTACATCATCGTACAGGACATCTGACTGAAAATTCCACTTGTATCCTGATTAACTAAAACAGATTAGATTAGATTAGATTAGATAGATTAGATTAGATCAGATTAGATTAAACTTGTTTAAACATTAAATGTCATTGTGCAAAGTACATCTACAATGAAATGCAGTTAGTGACTGTTGTTTTTAGGTTAAAATTACACTTATAATAATATGTAAATAAGCACAAATATGGCAAATCTGGAAAGAAGCTGTGCCTTGCGATGTGTATGTGCCATGGAAACTAAATAGCAGTTTTCCTTAAACATAACCAGCAGATTGATCAAATTATTGTTTTACTTAATCAAAAATGTATTTATTGGAATGTTTCTTACTTATGGAACCAGTGGATTCTAATCTATTTCTGTCCCCAGTGGCTGTTTATGACCTCTGACCCTTGTCTGGGCGCTCCCCAGAGCTCCAGAGCTTAGACAGCCAGGGATTTTAATAATGAGCATTTGCCCTTAAGAATACTTTTAGCTCTACAGATCCACAATGAATTATCTAAAATCTGATGATTAGTATCTGAAAATTTAAAACAAAACCAAATATTAATAATCAAAACTTGATGAATTTATCCTTGTGAAGTTATTTCTGTCATCCTAAATTCTTCTTCTTCTCATTATTTTTATTACTGTTGTTGTTGTTGTTGTTAATAATAATAATAGTTATTATTATTATTATTATTATTATTATTATTATTATTATCATTATGATTATGATGATGATGATAATTTTAAAAATATTTTCTGAGTATACTTTTTTTTTTTTGTTTTGTGTGGTTATCCTTGTTCTTTGCATCTATTAGCTGTGTGTGTTGGTGTCTGTTTGCCAGCATGTGAAGTTCAGTAGTGTCAGGATGTGTCTGAAGTCGTGGCCTCACTGTGGCGTCACTCGCAGTCAGGCTGTAATTTCAGAGCCTTTGATGTTCTTTGGATGGCGTTACCTGTAGACTGTAGTTGTCTCCTCTCTCACCGTGTTCATTTATCTGTCTCTTCCTGTCTTCTTCTTGTTCTCTCTCTCTCTCTCTCTCTCTCTCTCTCCTCTCTCTCTTCCTGGCCATTGGTTTTTAAGTGCTATGCAGTGACCTAACCACTATAATAGCCTCCTGATCTCTCTCTCTCTCTCTCTCTCTCTCTCTCTCGCTCTCTCTCCCTACCTGCTTTAAGGCTGCTTTGATGTTGGTGTTACCTGCAGTTGTCTCTTCTTCTCTCATTCATTTTCATTTCTCTGCCTATCTCCCTCGCTCCCTGCTTAAAGAAGCTGATTATGTGTAATTACTCTATTTTGTAGTAGGCTGTCATGGTGCCTCTTAGGAGCGGTGGGAGAAAGAGCACGGGGGAGACAGTACACAGAGGGCCTGGACAGCCCTGACGCCACAGTGGAGAGACAAGGAGACGAAAGAAAGAGAAAAACAGACAGACCTGCTCATTAACCCCCCTCTCACTCGCTCACACACACACACACACACACACACACACACACACACACACACACACACACACACACACACACACACACACACACACACAGAGCGAGAGAGAGAGAGAGAGAGAGAGAGAGAGAGAGAGAGAGAGAGAGCTAGTAAACCTCAGGAGAGCCACTAAGTTGCCCAAAAATATACCACAGTCCTCTGTTCCAAATTCCTCTTAACTGGTACACTACACTACCCAACTCTAGCCCACTTGATTGCTCAGTATGTCCAAAATGTACCCCATCAAATTCTCTTCTGGGGCCCTAGACAATATTCATGCCGCAAGTGTGTATGAGGAAAGTTAGACCCTCATTACACCTAATAACCTTATGACATACCATTGTTTATGTTGTTCACTTTATATACAGTATTTTCTGCCTTTTTTCAATTCAGTTTAGCAGTGCTTTACTGAGATTCAGTAGTCTAAGTAAATACACAGTGAGTTCACAGCACTTACATATACATGCTACCCAACCAAAAAAGAAAAATCTCACACTCTAAAACATGTTTAGTTGGATCACCTTTTGCTTTGTTAATGGAAGGCATTTATTGAGGCATTGTCTTAAAAAAGTTATTCAGTGTCACATTCATTTATTTCCAAGATCTTGTATTGATGATTGTATAGTGGATTGGATAGTGAAGTCACTCTAGTGTGGTGGCCAATCCATATGTGAAAATAATGTGAAACTGCCTGTATCATCCAGGAAGAAAAAACTAATTGATGGAAAAACCTGGTTATTCAGTATTTACAGGTAGTCAGCTGACCTCATTTTTGGGCATATAACACTGCTGAACCTAGATATGAGAAACAGAAGCAACCCCAGATCATACAGTATATCTAACTTCCCCAACAGGCTTGTACTAGGCATGATGAATACATTACTTCAACCACCTCTCATCCTACCCTGATGCAGCAATCACTCCAGAACAGGGTAAATCTGGACTCACCAGACCACATGACCTTTTCCAACGCTCCAAAGACCATTCTTTATGGTCACTAGCAAATTGAAGCATTTTTTCTGCTTAGCCTTACTGATAAGTGGTTTTCTTCTAGTTAAACAGGTGTTAAGTCCCAAATAGTTCTATAAATGCTTTCACTATTAATCATAATCAAGAGTGACTGTTGCTTTTTTTTAAGATTTGATTTTACTAAGCATTTATTATGCATAAATATTAACTATCTGGCTAAAGGGTTTCTGTATAAAAACGAAACAAAACAAAACAAAACAAAACACCTACTATCACAATCATCCCAAGAAAAACCTTTCCGCAAAGTTGATCGATTACCACTTTAGTAGTTTCAGCATTCTCCTTAGTTGTTTTCTTTGATTAAATTAAAGCAATAATTTCACGCTTTTGACACAGAGTAACATCTTTGCCATGGCCACAGGATATGTTTTCTGACATGGTTGTTTAAGAAATGAGAAGCTACTCACTGCATTATTTAAGGTTAAAAATAATTGTTTCTAGCTGAACCATATTAATCAAGCATTTTTTACAGCAGTATTATGGAGGGATCTGACCTATTTGAAAAGTAAAATCTAGGTGGTGATTTTTTTTTGTTTTGCGCTACATTAATACAATAAAATTGCATACCATACCTTTCAGAGAATCAAAGTAGAAGATGTAATTATATGGGTCTGTGCTAAATAAAATATGCATAAAATTTAAAACTGGAAAATGCAAGTACTTAAATGTAAAAATATATATTAAACTGATGTATAAGTACACCAAACGTAAAAACAATAATGAAGTAATCACTTTTAGAACGTGTTGCAAATTAGGTATGTTGAAAGGGTCGACTGATTTCCACCAGCTTACGGCAGTCAGTTATGATGCACCACACCTCCTGCTGAGTCTAACTAACCCAGCTGTGGTGCAGCAAAGCAGATAAATGATGCAGCTGAGAGGTAATATAGAGCGTAGTTTTCAGCTGCCAGTTTGCTCATTGCGACTTTGTCATGGTCTGTATCCTGGAACTGAGGTTTCCAACCACTCCACCTTGGATTGGTACTGGGCCGTGGCTCGTTTATTACCAACTTTCTTTCCCTGAGGCACTGAGGGCATGAGGTTTTGTTAGGAGAGAAAATAGTGCTGTTCAACACAGGACACAAAAAGTAAAACTGTATTGAAAAACAACACACACACACACACACACACCCCCACACACACACACACACACACACACACACACACACACACACACACACACACACACACACACACACACACACACACACACACACTAATGTGTCTCAATATCTCTTAATTCCCACAAGAAAAAGAAAAAAGAAAAAAAGCTTAGAATTTAAACAGCATCAACAGTGAACAATGTGGTTCTCCTTTACTCCTAAATGAGTTATACTGTATGTAGACTTGTTAAATTTATAACACTGACTATACAGTTTTCTGGTTTGTTGAGGTTAACACATACACACACATTAACACAGGTTCCACCTAATAGCTACCTGCTAATAATAAAAGATAGAGGCATAGAGGCAGCCATGGGGGAAATGGTGCTTTGGTTAAGGCTCTGGGATTCTTGTCAGGTGTTCAAGCCCTAAAACCACCAAGCTACCACTGTTTGGCCCTTAAGCAAGACCCAGTCTGTTCCAAGGGTGCTGCATCATGGCTGATCCTGTGCTCTGATCCCAGCTTACAAACAAGCTGGGATAAGCAACAACAACAACACAAAAAGAAAGAAAGAAAATTAGTTTCATCTTTAGATGTTTCTGATCAAGATTTTCCTATATTTATAACAAAAGTGTAAAAAAAAAAATCTGTATTTTATTATAATTTGCTGCTATTTTTCAGCAATACTGTTTTAGATGAATAAGAATATTGCCAAAAATCTGGAATTTTTCTTTCTATTTATACGTTTCTTTGACACTAATATTGTATTCAGCACACCTCTGTCCATCTCAGTCTGCAATGAGCCCACAGTCTCCCCTCTCAGGGCAGCCAGGATGTCCTTCCTCATTTCCGAGGCTCCAGTGTCACAGCAGGATGAAATAATCAGCTGCAGTGGGGCAGAATTCATCACAGTGTGGTTCAGCACACACAGATGTGTCTTTACACAACGTTCACATAATTTATAACACAGTGGTCACTCAGGGTGGTTGTCACATTATATTTTAATATATTCACCTTCTTACCATTCCATTAAATAGTAGGAGGATTGTGTGTGTGTGTGGGGGGGGGGGGGTGTTTGGGTGTTTGTGTTTGTGTGTGAGCATTTTTTACACTTTGTGAGTCTTATCTTTCATTAAACTCTGCATTTCAGTGAGACAGAAAAGAAACAAACAAACAAATAAACAAACAAGTTAATGAATCCAATTAAATGGACATTAATTAAGATGACTATATATGATGAACTAAGCAACTGTGTGTGTGCGTGTGTGTGCGTGTGTGTGTGTGTGTGTGCATGGGTGCGCGTGTGTGTGTGTGTGGGGTGTGCATGTGTGTGCGTGTGTGTGTATGTGTGTGTGTGTGTGTGGGTGTGCGTGTGTGTGGGTGGGTATGGGTGGGTGTGTGTGGGGTGTGCATGTGTGTGCGTGTGTGTGTATGTGTGTGTGTGTGTGTGTGTGTGTGCGTGTGCGTGTGTGTGTGTGGTGTTTGTGAGCGGCTGTGTGGTTGGGTGGGTGGGTTGTTGGCGGGGGTGGCAATCCTCTCTTATTCATTTTCCTTCATTTCATCCTCTCAGTAGCTCTCTAATCTTTCTTAATGTCACTCTCCTCTAATTCATTTTTTCCCTCTTTTGCCCCCTTGCTTTTCCGCTCTGCTTCCTTCCTCTGGTGCTGATGGTGCCAGTGGGTCTGTGTGGGGTTCTGCTAATGCCACACAGGCGGAGAGTCAGGTTTCAGCTGCGGCTGGTCCTCTTGCCTCGGTCTCATCAGTCCCCCGGAGCTGAGTCTGCACTACCATTGCTACCAGCTTCTCATTTTATGACCCTGCTAAGCATCTGCTAAATGATCTCTCAGTCTGTAAAAACAGCTTCATGAAGATGTCTGGAGAAGGACTTGGGTCTGCTGTGTGCCAGACTGAATTTGTGTGTGTGTAGATGTGTGTGTGTGTACATATGATATATTTTGATACAGTATGGTCATATGATAAGGCCTTCTGTGAGGCCTTTATTTAGCATTTATGAAAGGAGTCTTCTTTATCAGCGCTCTAACAATTAAAGGCAAAGCTGTCATGCTTAGTTTTCTGCCTTGACAAAGTATTCAGGCCATTTCTAGCTGGTGTGTATTATTAATACATTAAAATATATTGTTCAGGAAATGCTGTTATAGGAAAATAATCTACTTCAATAGGACATAAATGTTATTGCTATTTTAAATAATAATAATCAAATGTGTTTTTCAATTATTATTAGTATTGTTTTTTTATTCATATCAACATTCCTATCAGCGCCTAGGTTCAAAATGCATTTTCCTTACTTACAATGTGATGCAATAAGGATTATGCCAACTATTAAAAAAAAGACAATATTAGGTTAATTTTGATAGCCTTTTGCTTTAGCTCAGATTTATGGATTGTGATTGAAGTAATGAATTATTAGTAATAAATAAATTGATAAGCAGTGGCCTCAGCAAATATCTAAGTCAGTGAGAAATCCTTTTTCAAGAACTGACTAATGGATTGCTTGTTTGGGTTTGGTGCATCTCATTTAAGTAATGTAATTTATAAACACACACTCATTGTCCAGTTTAATAGCAACACATGCATACCTGCACATTAATGCGTTTATCTAATCAGCCAATCAAGTGGTAGCAGCACAATGCAGAAACTCATGCAGATTCAGGTCAAGAGCTTCAGTTAATGATCACATCAAACATCAGAATGTGGAAAAAGAGGTGATCTTGGTGAAGTTGCTGATATCAGATGGGCTGGTTTGGGGATTTCAGAGGCTGCTGATCTTACATTCAACAGCCTCAAGAATTGAAACATAATGGAGCAAAACACAAATAAGATTTTAGGCAAGCTGAAAAGCATTGTTTATGCAGTGTAACTTGGGCATGGAAACTCTATCACAAGCTAAGCCTGATAAACTGGTAGACAGCAAGTCAGCTTCACTAGTATGAACTTGGCTACTTGGCTGACATGACTATGCTAATAAAGCTCCTATTCTTCCAATGTTTCAGTCTTCTGTTGGCCTTGTGTCTGATTCAGTAGTAGCCTTTATAAATGAATGTGTTTATGGACAGTTTTATGATTCTTACACACAGCAGCAGAACATAATATTTTTGCAAGCAAATTTAAACTTGGTATTAAATCATTTTTAGATTAAATCAAATAAGAATGATGGTTAAACTTTTTTTTAAACACAAATAGTATTTTCATGATTTATCACAAACAAATTTAAGTATAAAGAATATGTAGGCAAATACAGCAACACAAACATTTTGTCATCACTT
The DNA here is from genome assembly GCA_011419295.1 of Clarias macrocephalus. NCBI lineage: Eukaryota > Metazoa > Chordata > Actinopteri > Siluriformes > Clariidae > Clarias > Clarias macrocephalus. The sequence continues at coordinate 69,712 of JAAGKR010001940.1, forward strand.
GTAAAAAATAATTGGAGAGTATATGAAGCCAAACATGGTTAAGTGAACCACACCAACAAACTGTGAAAACAAACAGAACTTCTAATAGTCATTTTATGGTCAACCATCTCCAGTTGTATGGTATGAATACATGAACAGGTATACCGCAAAAAAATATAATTAAATTTTTCCGCTCTTTATATAACAATTATTTAAAACATATATAAAAACAAGAAGTGTTGCAAACTGATAGAGAACATTTCATCTTTTATGCATGTTTTCTTTGAGTCAGAAAAGTGTTAAAAGCATGCGTGCAATGGTTTTGGCTATGCTGGTGTGAATTTTGTGCAATATGGAAAAAAGCTATAAGTCTGCTTCCCATATTGTTATCACAATGGACAAATCAGCCTGAAGTTGTGTTTGTGGTCATATAATGTATAATATAACAAACTCATGCTTTTGATTGTTTTTGTACTGAGGCAAATTTGATCAAGAAAAAAGAGTTTTGGTTATACAAAACCTTTTGGATTTGAAAGGTTATTGAAGATCATGGAAACAGTATACGCAATACAACCATATCAGATATAAGTGCACCGTGGTCAGACATATGTTATATCATTGTTCAGAAATCCCAATTGAAAAGAGCACGTACTGGACATAACCAGACACAACAGCTTATCACACAGAAATTGTATGTCATTTATGTTTCTTATACACAAAAGTTGCATGTTTATGGATTGGTGTAATGTAATCTCTCTGCTCAGTTATTTTTTAAAAATATTACAATAAGTGCCCCATAACTTTTGCACCAAATCAGTAGTAGAAATAGCACGGCCAAGCAAAAAAAAGAGAAGTTTTCACAACAGTATCCTACATACCTTTGTTAAGTATATAACACGGTGTCCGCATATCCAAATCCCACACATCCGCACATCCAAATCCCATAATGTCCTATTTCACAGAATGTATAGTGGATGTTACTTGACATACTTGTCATTTATTACTACCTGAGTGACTGCAGTGACAGTAACAGAGTGTAAACATTCTTTTTCTTGGCTCCAGCATTCTCCAAAAATCAACTGTGACAGAAAGAAATGAGATGATTTACTCTTAAAGATGTCTGCGTTTGCTGTGAAATGTGGCAGTGTCGCGGTTTGTCTAAAACATGGAAGTTTTTAAAAGACAGCTATGTAGTGGTTACCCTGGCTCATAAATTTTTTTAAGAGATATGTCTCGACTTAACACAACATATTTTTCACACTCACTGATATTAAGAGGTTAATCACTAATAAAGAGCTTGGTATTAAATACCTATATTAAAGATTATAAAGAATATGTGCGTTTTCTACCAAACTCTTGATGCAATATTAAAATATATTGCCAAATAAAGTAATATTATTGACTAGTTAATTAGTTAATTGTGGAATTGTGCTGAATATCAGCACAGTGGTGATGCAGCCATAGGCACAAAGTAAATCATAATTGTTTTTAAGAAATTTTCAAACATTTAGAATATTTACACAACTGTATAGAGCATTTATAAATGTGGTGGATGATATCCATGTTTATGACACATTGTCTTTTTTTTTTTTTTTTAAATATTAAAGTCATGTCTTTATCAGCTTTTTCTCTTATTATTGTTTCTACAATAACAATTTATTCACATTAAATAACATAATATAACTTAAAAAAATAAACAGATCCTTTTAAAAAGTGGGTGTATTATATAATATAAAAAAAAAAGTTCAATCATTGCATTGGTGAGGCTTTTTGTGAAGAAAAATCTTTAGTGGGTGCCAGCATTTTGAGGTAAACTTGTCCATAGTAAAAGTCCTCAGGAATTTAGCACTTTGAGGTTTCTCGGTTTTGTGATCTGTATTTTTATTATCATACTGGCTGACAGAGAGACAGAAAGACAGAGAGAGAGAGAGAGAGAGAGAGAGAGAGAGAGAGAGAGAGAGAGAGAGAGATTTATATACCTATTATTTTTATTCTTATTCTTATTTATATTATTATATAAATCTTGCTTCATGAGAGTTCCACAACATTAGTTAAGCAGCATCACACTCAAGGTCATGTTGTTGTGCTCTATGCATGAGGGCACAGCTTAAGTGCTGAATATGTCATAGCCATGCTGATATTCATGCTGATTGCTCTGACAACACATATAATTCCTGGTGGAACAAACAAACCATGACAGGCAGAGCTGGCAACCGACAGTTAACAACTAACAATAAGTGTAGTAAACAAGGGTGAAAGAAGTTTTAAATTCTTACCAGTAGCATGTAATAAAAAGGTGAGGAGAATAAACCATGGAGGTGGTATAAAGTCCTGAAAAAACGTGCAAGATTTATATTTTGACGTATTCCGCATTTGAATATCAATTAAATACTAGGGTTCCAGATTTGTATCCCAAATAGTGTTAAAATAGAAAGATAGAATGGTATGGTGTACAATCCCTTGTTCCACACACTCAGTAGAGCCCTTTATTGGGGTTAGGAAGCTATTTGGGATTTATCTTTGTGTTAGAAGCTAGTTTGCTTTTGCGGCTAGCATTAGCGATAGACAGAACAACATGGATGATTCAGAGGAAATTCTGAACTGCTTAGAAGCAATTATAATTGAGAAGTATTGTTTAAGATTACATAACCTTATCAGATGTGTTTTCTTGCTGAAAGTGTTTCTGTGATCGGTTTTGAATGCAGGTTTTGGCAGGCAGCTGCTCTCCCTTCTTTCCTGTAGATTTGCGACCCATACCGATCTACATTGACTCCTTTTGGCAATTGACAGGTAATTTAATTAAAGATTGTCTCTTGGAATCCCTCTCACCCAATAAGATTACTTGGTCGGAACTAACTATTGTATACATTTATTTAGTAATGGATAGAAGTTTAAGTTATTTAATAAATAAAAATGATAATTGTTCGATCAATTGCTGTGGTTCAAGAGAAAATCCACAAGCGTGTGTTTATTGAACACTACTCTGAGGTGGTATGCCCCATCGTGTTTTCTTCTTTACATATCATATTACCAGACACCTCATAAGTAAATTGCATATTATAAATCACATGACTAAAAATCCTTATAATTAGGAAAGCATGTTTAGGCTTATTACTCATTTTAGTTGGAATTCTTCTTTGAATAAGTGTGTGGTTGAGATTTGTAATTCAAGGCATATCAAGTGAGAGTGGAAGAATGTACCACCAGAGGCTGTTTAGGAATGTCTGCACTATGCTAATTGTCAAGGCTAGTAGCAGGTGGTTTGAGATGCCTATCATTCGGGGTGATTAGACAGATGTTCCCATGCTTCAGGCAGCAATGCTCCATGCTGATAAAGGAAACTACAACCAGCTCACAGAATCCATTACCCAGTGTTTCCCAAACTGGTGATAATTTAAGATTATTTAAATCTGTGGTAAAACCTTTGTAGTAAAACAGAGATAGAAACACACGTGATAAATATTATCATCACTTCTATTTGATAATCTCTGAAAAAGGTCTTCATTCATCATTCTGCTAAATGTCTTTTAACGTTCTTGATGACTTCTTTTAAGTATTAGAGTTGTTTTTACTTTTTTAGTTACTTTTTTTTTTCTTGTCAGGGCTGTGTGGAAGCTGGAGCATATCCTGGGAACACTGAGCATGCTCTGGGAGTGGTTACCATTTCAGCACAGTACACCATGCATACACTCATGTCTTTCTTCACATGAAGAGGTCAAAGCCAAACCTATCAGCATGATTGTGGGACATGGGAGGATACTGAAGAACTCCCTCAGACACACAGAAAATGTGAAAATCCACACAGAGATTAACACAACTTTAGGATTAAACCAAAGTCTCTGGAGGTCTGAGGTGGCAATGGTTATGATTGCATTACCATGCTGACTTACACTGAGTTACACACATATAATTTTATTATAAAATAACAACATCATCCTCCCAGTTGACAGGCTGTGGCTCCAAAGCAACTGATCTATTTATACTCCACAAGCATTCAAGCATTGGTTTCTTATTAATATTGCTTGATATTGTATTCTTAATAATCTTACTAATTTATAGAATCATTGATGAGAGTACTTAGAGTGTTATTATACTGCATGCAAACTTTTAAGCCTTTTCATTCTAGATTCCTATAATCTGGATAATATAATCGCTGAATTTGTTGTCTTAATAACTGTATCCACCAATCATGTGGTGATGTATCTGTAGTGCAAGCAGCTTAAATATGTGCCTTGTACCACTGCAGCTACTCCACCCTGAGACACTGAGACCACAGCTGTCTTCTGCACACCTGAAACAAGGTTGGTATAGTTAGTTCACACCCATCAAACCTCCACTTCAGCCTCCTGCCTGCAGGCTCGCTACACAAGGCTTTCCAACAGCTTCATCCATCAAGCTCTCAGGATGCTGGATTCTGTCCATTACCTCCCACCTCTCCCACTTACCCCTGAGCTTTAAACATCTTCAGCTCACACCCACGTCTTTCATTGCACATAGGACACTTTATACTCCCTGGATAACTCACATGGACCTGTTTACAAACACCTATTTAAAAAAAAAAAAGTAAAATGTACAAATGCTTTAAATCTGACACTGTTTTAACATATACACTTTATAGCCTTTCGCACCCTTGTCATACTGCTGTCTTGTACCTTACAAATGCCTTTATACTCTTTTGTTACATATATTTGAATGTATATTTGCACCTTACAATTTTTTACATATAGTTTGATGAAAAATAAAAATTTGTTTATTAACAAAATTTTCTGTTTGCAGAAAAATTCACTGTTTACATTTACTTAGATGTATATTCATTTATATATTTACAAGATATATTCATTTCACTTTATTCATATCTATCTATGACAAGTACACTGCTGTTAACCTCATACAAAAATCTGTTTTTATATTGCAAACAGACTGCTGATTTTTTATACTAATTTTCTTTCAATATTCCATTGACAATGTCCTTGATAAGAGAGAAGAGAAGGGTATTTCCATTCTTATGCATGGTTCTGCACATATGGTGGCATTGACAAATCTTGATCCTTGATGCTGGGCCAGGTGTCTGAATCAAGTAGGTTACACTGGTATCCATTAAGGAGGTGCTGCAAATAGATATGGTCTTCTCCCAGATAGTTTCTTTTCTTCTCCAGGGTTAGTAGTGGCTCCAGACTCACTCAATCAACACATGGATTCACAAGTTCTTTCTTATTTCCCGTGACTTGCTGGCACTCAGGACTTGACTTTTCTGACACTCTGTTCCCTGAACTTCCAGACTTTTCAGCAGATCAGGGAACTTCATCCAATTTACTGAACATCCAAGTATGAAGTCACCTGATCCACTGGTGAGCCCAAACTAGAAAGTTAACAGAGTTTATCATCAGGAGACTATTAATAGGAGAAACACTCTTTACACTTGTCATGCCACAATAATAAATGGGGAGTCTGAAGACCAGTTCATCACACATAGTTTTAGGTAAGAAAATGAAACAATATTAACAGGCTATTAATGTTAATAGGCTGTAGAGTTCCTACTAAAATTGTTGTCATGTGAGAGCATATCAATATACTGACTAAATTAAATACCTAATGATACCTGTGTAATAAATGGAATCAAACAAAAACAAAACAAAGGAACAGATTTATCGTGAACCATTTCAAAGCAATTACAGTATATATGATACTCTATTCATTAATGCCCATAAATACCCCATCATAGCCTTAACCATATCAGAGATGATATTGTTTTCTATTATAGTATATACACATTGTTTGTGTTACAACTGTCTGTTAACTTCCTGTTATGATAATAAATTAACATAAAATTATGATTTGTCTTATACTGTAGCTGTCAGCTGTTACAGAATACAAATCAACACCTTCTAAAATGATTTCAGAATTCAGAAGCCCTGCTATAAAATTAAACAATACAACTGCTTCTGGTTATTTATACAATATCTGTATAATAGAAGACCAACTGGATTGTCTGACAAGTGACCCATTTTGTTTCCATAATATGGTAATTAAATCAGACAGGGATGAACTCAACAGAATCTGGTTTTAAATAGAAGTTCAAAACCATATTGGTGTTGAGGGAAAGTTCCCAAAGGCAGATTATCTACATGTTAAGTGTCCCTCTGTGGTTGAATCTGCTGTGATCAAGCGGGTGATGGTGGCCTTACAGGAAGCAGTCCATGTCTTTACACAGAGCGTCAGTCTCTATGTCGCCATTGCCAGCTATAGGTCAAAAGAGCAGCATCTAAATGAAAGCTTTACATAAGTAAAATCCTGTCATTACAGTGACCTTAAATGGTGAAAAGAGAAGAGAAATTGCCAGAATGCGTTACAGAAATAGTCTAAATTGACAAGTGTCAAGTGAAACCACTATATAAAAAAAAATACACAGATCTCAGGAAAATAATGAAAAAGTCTCATGCATTCTCTCTTCCACCTTATAGATCCTATGAATGCACTATTGACCTTCTTGCCGGCAGAACTCCTCCAGGGGGAGGGTGGTTATACTCCCTCTTCTCACAGGATAGATAAGCAATGGACAAATACATTTGTAAATCATTGGCAGTTGGGATCATCTGCCCATCATTGTCTACAGTAGAGGCAGGAGTCTTTTTTTGGCTAAAAACACAAAACGTTTCTCCCATGCAATGACTATCATGATCTAAATAATATAACCATTAATGACCTCCATCCCCTTTCTTTGATGTCTAGCCTTTGATCTCCTATAGTGGGCACAAGTTTTTAACTGAATCTTCATAACATTTATCACCTTGTCAGAATTAGAGAAGGAGATGAGTGGAAAACTTTATTTAACACGACATATGGACATTATAAATACCTCATGGTACCTTTTGAATTATATAATGCACCTTCTGTTTGCCCATCATTAGTCAATGATGTACTGAGAGAATTCCTACATGTTTTCATTTATCTGGATTTTATTATATCTTCTCAAACTGCTTGGAGGAATATAGACATCACATACAACAAGCTTCCCAAAGACTTCAATAATAATAATAATAATACATTTAATAATTCGTTTTATTTATAATTGACTTTATATTTGAAGCAAATCACAAAGTGATACAAATTAATATGACCCAAAAGCTCTGGTAAAAAAAATAAGTTTTTAGACCAGATTTAAAGCATCAACAGTCTTTGGCATCCTCAGATCCTCAAGGAGAGTATCCCCAGTCTAGGTGCAGCTGAGCAAAAAGAACTCCCATGGTATTAATATTGGTGTTAGAAGGTTTTAAAAGATGTACTGACACAGAGCGGTGGTTGCATGTAGATGCATGTAAGGTAATAAGTTATTTGAGATATGGAGGGACACCCCTATAAATGCACTGGTGGGTAAGAAAGGCAACCTTGTATTCAATTCTGAATAAAACAGGGAGCCAATGAAGAGACTTAAGAATGGGTGTAGGTTGGTCGTATTTACACCCTCTCATGAGGATCCTAGCAGCACTGTTTTGAATATACTGCAGCTTTTGAAGGATTTTTCCAGTAGTCCCAATGAGGAGCGCATTGCAGAAGTAAAGCCTGGAGGAAAGAAATGCATGAACTAACTTTTCTGCATCTTCAAAAGTGAGTGCTGGACACAGTTTTGCAATGTTCCTGAGGTGAAAGTAAGACATCTTACACAGATGTTTCATATGAGCCCCATACGTCAAATGAGAGTCCATTTTAACCCCGAGGTTAATAACAGATGTTGGCAATGAGCTATCCTGACCAGAAAAGGTAATACTAGTGATTATACTGTAGATGTCCCAACCTGGAATGGGATGCTTACTAAAATAGCTTCAGTCTTAGAGCTGTTCAGCTGCAGGAAATGTTGCTTCATCCATGACTTTATCTTCTCCAAACAGATGGTCAAAGTGGATGATGCATAGCAATGAAATAAAATTCTGTGCCGGCTGATGATACAGCCCAGAGGAATCATATACAATATGAACAAAATGGGGCAGAGCACTAAGCCCTGAGGAACACCACAGGTGACACTGTGTGTAGCGAATTTAGCCTCTCACAGGGCAATATGCTCTGTTGTTCCAGGAAGATATATAATTAAAGGCTGAGTAATTCAAATGTATTGTATGTAATAAATTGAATTATATATAAATAAAATTAAAAATAAAATTATATATATGAATTATATATAAATGTATGGCAACACTGTCTCATTTCTTGGATTCATAATCTTTCCATCAAGAATTTAACTGGATGCTTTAAAGTTGAAGACTGTGACTGACTGGATTACCTGAAAGGACCTTTTTCCTGGGACTTGCCATATTTTAACAATGTTTCATATGAAATTACAGCTCTTCATAATTTCTGCTCGTTGTTTTAAGCCATTACCAAGGTTCCCGTTAGCTGGTCTAGTCAAGCTGATAAAGTCTTGTCCAACCTCAAGTGCTGATCCACATTGGCTCCTTTTCTCATCCATCTTGTCAGTTTGTGGTCAGTTTGATGTGGATGCTTCCAACTTCTGAGCAAGAGCCATTTTACCATTTTACATTACCAGTGGACATCTAAATGCACCCCGTTGCTTCTCCTCTCACTTCCTGACATAGGTGACATAGGTGACTGTTTAAAAAGAAGAGTGTCCAAATTGTGAACTTTAAGATGAATGAAAGATGATTTAGAATTTAAAAGTATTGTTTGTTGTGTCCACTGCACTTTAATACACTTACCGGCTGATGTTCTTATCAGGAGAGATGGACAAACACACATGCACACATGATGTCTGAAGATTTCCATTTATCAGCAAAGAGAGCATATTTAAGCTTTTGGCCAGGTGCCCTGTTTCACATACATCCTGTACATCAAAAGAACCAGTCATTAACATGTAAGTCATATAGAGACCTGGAGACAGACGATAGGAAGTACATTTGCATTTTCCGGTTAAACCAAAGGGTTCCAGCAGACACAAGCTGTTTGGATATATATGTCTGAATACGGGCTATAGGAAGTGTTACCACATACAGTAAGAAGTCAGGAAGTGTAATGAGGGGGTTCTCATCATATTATAATACCTTACATTGACCAGGAGTTGATAGCAGTTAAGCTCGCATTAGAATAACTGAGGCTGAACTTGAAGGGGCTGAGGCAAAGTGGTTGAATTCTCAACAATCCAGATGGTCTGTGTTCTTCTCTTATTTCTCAAAATCTCACTATCCTACTGATAATAGCACAAAACCAGATGCGCTCTCCTGTCAATATTCTTAAGCCTGACCCCGTTCCTGATTAGATCTTCCCATCATGATGTCTCATTGGAACCACCTCTTTAGATGTAGAAACCTGGGTAACCTGAGCATTAGGAACTTTGTTGCTCACCTGTCATTTTTTCCTGTCTTCCACTAGATATAGGCTCTGATCATGGTTCTCTATTTTTTGCCCAGTTTTGAATAGCTTTTTGTAAACTTATTGGTGTGTTTCCTAGCTTGTTCTCTGGTTACCACCCTCATACCAACAACCAGACCAAAGTTATCAACCAAGATGTGAAAACTATTAAGTGACTGATATCTCAAGACACACACTTCTGAAATAAATGCTTACCTGGATTGAGTATGCCCATAACTCATTGCCCACCTCTTGCATAAGTCTTTAACGCTTCCAATGCTTCTGCATTTTCTTCCACCAAAGCTTTTGTGCACTGTAGTAGAACATGGTTAGGGCAAGAGCTAAGATTCATTGATCAGTTTCCACCTTTTAACAAGTAAACCTATGTCATTCAGCAGCACCCACATACTGATTGCAAGTCATTCTTTTTATCTTAGGCATCCCTATTGAGACCATCTCCCATAAGCTATCCCCTAGATTCATCAGTCATTTCCCCATCTCGATGATCAATAGCCTGTGCACTGTTAGAATACGCTTTCCTTTTACCATGTGCTATATCAACCCTTCATTTAATATCTCGCAAATTAAATCCCATTTCTCATTTGTCTCTTTTTGGATTGCTATTCAATCCAAATATCATTTGGATTTAACATGTCTGCACCAAGCATCATCTCATTTTTCTGAACCCTCATTCACTTGCTCCAAGAGAGTTATCCAGGAATTCACAACTCTTATAGGGTCAAGTTTAGTTTAGTGAATACAATGCTGACATTTTCTTCCATATCCAATAATTTTTTGGGAAAAACATAAATATTTACTATGGAAGTTCTGTGTGTTCCAATTAGATAAGCATTTGTTGTGAGTATTTACTGTATATGTCTCTGACTGAACAGGTTTTTATGAAAAAAACAAGTTAGAAAGAGATAAGAATGCTTGAGGCACCACTAACTCTTGTTCCAGAGGGCCTGAACTCAAGGTCTGTTAAATTGTTTTAAATGTTGGAAAAGTTGAGATCTCTTTTTCTTGCCTTTGGTGAAAGATTAATTATGTAAGATTGCTTTTGTGGTTTTTAGTTTGCAAAAACCCAGAAATATGTAGCTAGAATAATGCATATTTCTGGGAATGACATGCAGCAAACTGTCTTTTCTTCTCATAATTCTCCCCCTTAGGTACAGTATCATGTCTTTTTGAAGGAACCATAATTTATCCTATTATTTATCATTTTGAACAAAGAAAGAAATGCATACAACATTCAGAAATTCCCATATTTAAAATCAGCAGCTAAATATTTGATCCCCGTTTCAAGTGATCAGCAGTTTATGAAATACTCATATAATACCATCCCATCAGGTACCAACCACCATTCCACATTTCCCCAATCTGATGCTTGATGTAAACATTAATGAATGTCCTTGACCTTTATCTGTATGATTTATGCATTGTGCTGCATCCACATTATTTGCTGTCTAGTGCTCAAGTGTTCATGTTAAAGTGGCAGGAAAGTGTGTATACATATTGGAGATGTGGATGCTGAGGATGCAGAGCCATCCATAATATACAGTAGCTCCATCAGTGCTAACATTGTGTGACATTATGTATGAGGCTCATAAGAAACCGGTAAAGGTTGAGGACATACAGGAGGACAATAGTAACAAGGTATCTCTCACAGCAGCTATCTGCTCATTTTTATTTGTCTTTGTGTCTCTATGTGGGCCCCTTTGTGTTTCTGATTTCATATGTAAAAATTACTCATTTTGAGTGTCATCATCTTCAAGATGTTAATGTACCACAGTGAATTGAATAACTGATTAACAAGCCCTGTGATGAATTTCCTTTTGTTCTACGTAGAGTCAAACTGTTCACAAAAGCCTGGAATACAGCACTGCCTGTATAATGCATTAATTTAATAATCAGAGCACTTGCAACTACTAATTAATTTCAACTATTAGTCTCTACACATTATTGTTCATTTCCTCATTCTCACGTTATTTTGTAGAAACTGTTTGCACTTGCAGCGCAAGGAGACAAGTGTGTAGTAAAGTGTTGTTTCAAGTACCTTATATAATATGATAAAAAAAAATTTCAGGTAGCAAGCATACTGCTTACTTGAGCATACTTGAGCATACAAACCCAAAGTCCTCTGAAGTGGCAGTTCTCCATCATCACCTGCAGGTGACAGGGAAGTGAGACAAAACAGGAAAAATAGTATTGTGGCAAATTATGAGGACGACTAGCACATAATAGTCTGATATTAACATATTAACAAATACAAGCAAAAAAATAGTATTATTTGGTACATAGTGTACAGTCCTCCTCATGGCTTGACACATTAGCAGCTGTGTAATACTATTTTTTTTTTCCTTTTTATCTCAGCTCCTTGTCTCCTACAAGTGGTGATGGAGAACTGCCATTTCAGACACTTTGGGTTTGTGCACTATTTCTCTTCTAAAGAAGCCATGAGGGCCTTCAATGAAATTAATTAGAAAATGTTGGCCAGAAATCTGTTGTTTAAGGCTCTGTGCAAGAGGAAAGAGGCTCATGCCCTACACATTTTACATAAGCTTATGCAGAGGGTAGAGCTACAGTGACAGTCATGGTCATTTGTGAGTATAGTGGTGTAACAACTACAATGATTGTTACAATCATTGTTACAATCATTACAAGATTGATTTACAAACTGCATGCAACTATCATATAATGTGTGTTAAAGTTTAGAAGACTACGTTACTATGGCTACAACCTAAAGTGCTGAAAGTATTTTAGATTAAGGATCTGTTAGAATCCTTAAAATGTGTCGAAAACATCTGTGAAAATATGGACTAAAGTTGTTGGAATAATAAATATGTTTTAATGGGAAAGATGCCTTAAACCTTCTTAGATTTAATTACACCATACTGTAGCTACTGAAAATGACCCTACAAATAGACTTTCATGGTATGAACCAGAGATGTGCATTTTTTAAGCTTTTTAATCAGGTTCAAAGGATTTTTGGTGCTGAAGTGTGTGTGGAATGTAGAATTAATTACAAATTAAAATTGAGACTAAAATAGTGCATTTCATGGATGTAAAAATATTATTATTCAAAACAATGTTTAAAGAAAAGAGCTGTACCCAAAAGAAACATGTGCTTATCATGTTGTGAAGTGCTGTAATGTGGAAAGAGACATTGTCTCCATTTAACATTGTCTTTTGATTATTATCGGTTAATCTCTCCCAGCTATTAATCTTCAGATCAATCCATCAGCAAATTCTGATCCATAAGAAAATTTATAGGACATTTTTTTCCATCAGTCAATTAGTTTTAACTGTTGACAGAAACTAGGCACACATAAAGAAGAATATAACCACATTTAGGAACCCTGTTATTGTGCATACTCACATAAATAACCTGCAAGATACAGAGGCCAGCTCCTCAATAGTGTGAGGAACAGACATAAATTCTGAACAACACGATGGAACACATAAAAGCCCAGAACACGTAAATGATTGGAAGGTCATTTGGGGACATCCTGAATATTACTGAGGGAAAAGATCTGCAGTTAGCTTTGTTGTAAGCTTGCATGGCTTTTTGTAACTAATTTTATTTTATTTGACATCAGTGACTATTTCACAAGCGGAAAGTGGTCCAAGAGGGAAAAAAAAAACATTTCAAGATAGAAAATACTTTATTTTTTGAAATTATTATGAATGCTAAGTTATTTTTGTGGTTTTGGATTGCTAGGTACATTGTTACATACAGTGGTGATCTGTTTCCAGAGTAACATGATACTATTATGGCTTTTTGTTTTTATAAAGATGTAGAATGTAAGGCCACCATCAGTAATTTTTGCAGTGTATTTGAAACTTTGAGGCAACAAAAGGTGAATCCACTGTTGAAGCTTGTTCTTCGGCGTTTGCTTATCATGTCAAGGACTTACTATATTAAAATGCATCCAGAAATTAACTCTACACTCTGTTTAAAGTCTCAGATTCTCACTAACTTAGCCCCAGTGTCCATATCTTGGAAGGATCTGGGAACATAGAGTTTTGCTAATTGCAATGGTATTGCTTTCCATTGCCTAAAATGTCATTGTAAATTTTACTTTGATCAGCAGCCTATCTCTCATCTTAAATCTCTCTCACTTTCCCAGACAGTGGACAGTGGCGTGTCCTGTTGACAGGTCAACCCCAGGTCACATTCAGTGCTCATTGAAGGAAACTATTTGGCTAAATGGCTGCCATTCAGCATTGCTTCATATCCTTTGTGATAAGGCAGAGCACAAAAGGCTTCTTTTTCCTGCCCAAGGGCTTCAAACAACTAACATCCTAACATCTTCCAGCATCCTCTGCAGGATAAAAGAAGCAGTAATGCCAGGAAGTGAACACATTCCTCAGACCTAATTCAATCAGCCTAGCATGCTCAAGAGACAGAAAAGTGTGTGTATAACACATTTGGAATGACTGAACATGAATAATGAGACGATAAATGATATGAATGAACTTAATATAATATGGGACCCGGTTTAGAGTAAATGCAGAAATACATGCTTACCCTCTCTCTTAACAATAGTCTGGAGTGGAAAGCAGGAGATTTTTTTTCTGTTACTTCCAAATTAGGGTCAGTTGGATTTGATACAGTACATTTACTCACATTATGAATGTAATTCACTGATTATCACCTATTTATAGATGTTCTTGCACCAAACATAAATTGTTATGTCTGTGCAGCTGTAAAAAGCTTCAGAATACAAAATGATTTCTACGTGAATGTAAGAACGAGAGAAAAAAGAGAGAGAGAGAGAGAGAGAGAGAGAGAGGGAGAGAGAGAGAGAGAGAGAGAGAGGGACAGAGAGAGAGGGAGAGAGGGAGAGAGAGGGAGAGGGAGAGAGGGAGAGGTAGAGAGAGAGAGGTAGAGAGAGAGAGGGAGAGAGAGAGGGAGAGAGAGAGGTAGAGAGGGAGAGAGGGAGAGAGAGAGGGAGAGGGAGAGAGGGAGAGGTAGAGAGAGAGGGAGAGAGAGAGAGGGAGAGAGAGGGAGAGAGAGGTAGAGAGAGAGAGAGAGGGAGAGAGCACACTGCCGCTGATTCTAAACCCAGACCAAAACATTGACTTAGCAGATCTTAAAATATGAGTTTTCACAATACACACTGTGGGAGCGAAGGGTAGCAAATTTTACGTGCATGCATCAACTAGATCGTAAATAATGTGCGGAGCGAGACAAAGCTCAAGTGTTTGCCTTAGTGACTCTTTCAAAAACCACTTTGTGGCTTTCTTGGATAACTAACAACTAAGTGCTCAATAAAAAAAAAATTCTGCCTGGCTATTGCGCCCCAGACAATCAGTGCTGAAGTGAGGCAGCCAGAGCAAACTGGAGAGGACCCAGGCTGGAGCACAGCGGGAATGCTCTGTGTAAACATGTTTGTGTAGATGGCTACCACCTGTAGTCTGCTCCACAGTCAGAGATCTTATCTCTGCACACAGATGAAATGAGTGACTGTGTCAGATTACTGTGTACACTATATCAGTTTGTGTCAGGGTTACACTAATCTGTATAATTACTGCTTTCAAAAATAGATTTATTTGATAATGCTATATGATCCAGTGGGAGTTCTTTTTTTTTTTTTTGGTGAATGTTGCACCAAAGTCTGTCCATCAGCCAAGCCAAACGTTTACATACTCACATTCATGGTTCTTTTTAAAATAGAAAGAATGCCTGTTGGCCCTAGCTAAGTAGCTGAAAACCTCACAGCCAGGAGTCCAGTGTATGTATGCCGACTGGGTTTTTGGCAGCTGAGGTACAAGGAGTGGCAAACAAGTAATCACCCTGTATCTAATCACCACTGTTGTGTGGCCACACATCAGCATTTCAATGTTTATACCACTGCAAAGTTGACAATAATTATGTCCCAGTAGTTAAATCTAATAGCTTTTTAGGGTGAATTTACACTTGGTCTAATTATTGGTCTAAATCTGGGGGTGATTTCAATTAACTGTGCATGTAGAAATGCTGAGTCAGCATTTTTGCAAATTCTTAAGAAGTTTGAAAAGGTGTGAACAGAGTTGGAAAATGTTGGTCTGCAATTTTGAACCACCCCATTTAAATTGCAGGTTTTTGTGATGTATAAAAGAAACCAAGATAAATATGTCAGATTTTTTTTTTACTCAATTATTGTAATACAGCATCCAACACATAACCAGGTTGCATAAGGGTGCACACTTTTCTACCAATACTTTTTTAAAGACAAATTTAGCACATTATGATTTTATTCCACGCTTGCTTGAAAAAAAAAAACTATCAAACTGTGAAGATTTCTTCAAGTCCTCTTCAAATCCTTTCACCTGTTTTTAGTGCGATTTAGGTCTCGGATCTGACCTTCTGAGCCATCCCAAAAAGATTTTCTTTTGAAACCATTCCTTCGTTGACTTGGATTTGTGATTTTGTTTTATCATCCTGGAAGGTCATATTTCTTCTTTATCTTTAGCTATCTATCGAAGGCCCACAGGGATTCTGCCAAAAAAGATTAGTGCTTTGAGTTATTCATGTTTCCCTTGATCTTGACCCAGCCCCAGCTAAAAGGAAGCAAATTCAAATTTTATTTGTCACACACACAGCCATACACAGTATAATATGGGGTGAAATGCTTATATGACTGCCTGTGACCTAAAAAGAAGAAAGGGTTTCTCTGCGAGAAATAAATTGCACTAGAGAGTACACTCAAAAAAAAAAAAAAAGTAAAATAGAGAAATAAGAATGTGAAATTAAAATAAAAATATATATATATACAAATTTAAAGAACTTATGCTGAAAAATTGACAATATTTACAAAGTTGCTAAATCCAAGAGAATTAACAAGGAGGTGGATATGATGTTCAGTGTATAAATTATACAGGATATATTAAATTACAGCTTAGTGCTGGTAGTCTTCATCTGTGTGGAAAATGAGCAATGTATAAAGTACCAGGAAGCTTATGAGTCTGAAACATGTAAGCAGACTCATAAGCTGATACTGTCACGACCATCCTTTACAGTGGGATGATGATTTATAAGTGATTGGCTCTACCTGTGTTTACACCACATGTGTTTTAGACAGCCACAGCCATTTTAAAGGGGCTGTTACTCTAACCTGAAAAAGGGCAACCCTCAAGCCCAATTTATGAGTTGTTTAACTAATCCCAAATCTATTTTAAATTTGCTTTAAACATGCATTAAAGCATTTATTATATTAATATCATCAGTCAAACAAATCAAGCCTAGTTATTACCCATTTAATTTGGCATTAAGTAAAAACGCCTTGGACCAAAGTACCACCTTGGAGATCATATAATCTGAGCTGGTTGAACATACTGTATGAAAACAAGGCTGGGTTGAACCAAAAGCATCAGTGCAACTAAACAATGTTTAACAGTCAGCATCAACAACTGATCAGCCAGCATCCGCTTTCTTTTAGATTGTGTGATATACTGTACAGTATGTAGCTGCTTAGCTAATATGGGTTAATGTGATAACTTAATAGAATGCATTATTGCACAACATGATGCAGAAATGACAGGCTGTGCATTGTTTTTAAAGGCAGTTGTATTTTTTTACTGACAAGAGATTAATAACACTGATTATACCATTTGTTGTTAATTATAGCAAGGGGCAGCTCATCCAAAGAGGGCAAATGGGCAGTTACTCTGCCAACTTTCTTCCTTCCATTTGGTACATGGGCTGCTCCTGTGAATGAAAACTTGCCAGCCATGAAAGTCTTTGGTGCCCTTGTTTCTGTTCTGCTGTTTATTGCAAGATAAATATTTGGAAAAATAGAGTGTATGGTAACAGTTTTTAAATAGTTTACAAGAGCAGCATTTGGTGTTCCTTTGTGCTCCATTGTTATTTTGTGTTGGACTAACAAAAACAACAAGAACAACAAAAAACCTTCATGACAAAAGAGTGTTCTCAAATGTATGGTGTGGGAGGCAAGTGGTAGGTGTGAGTTAACTTTTAGTTATTTTAGTATTTTTTTTTATTTTAGTACTCATTGTTAATTTATCATTTGCTTTTTAGTCATTTTTGAGGTTGCAGCCATCACAGCCATGCTGATATTCAGTACAACAGCACAACCTTAAGTGTGAAATTACTTTTACACAACAGGTTCAAAAAACCTGGACAGTAATCGCAAAAGTTAGTGACTGACAGTTAGTGTCATTAACATAAATATAGATTATATGAATAAACAATGGAGGTGGTGGACAGTCCTGTAAATCTCATATATATATATATATATATTTCCACCTTTTGCCTTAAAATATCAGTACTGTTAATGGCAGGGTTCTGTAGTTAAATCCCTGTAGTAAAGTCTTAAATAGAAAGCGTGCTGGTGTGTACAATCACTTGTTCCGCACACCAAGTAGTGCCCTTGATTAGGTTTTAAAGAGGGATTTGTGATTCAGCCTTGTGTTAGAAGCTGGTTAGCAGTGTAGTTGTAAATAAAAGAACCCAGATGGAGTTTGGAACAGCTTAGAAGCAATTATTAAGGGGACAAAGTGTTCTTTAAAATGACAAATTTATCAGATGTCTTTTCTTGCTGAAAGTGTTTCCGTGACTAGTTTTTAATGGACTTTGAATGGGTTTTGGCAAACAGCTGGCTGGCCACTTTTCTCCCATGCTGGTGACAGAGAGTTAGAGCAATTATCAGTTATTAGAACAATATACTATGATTAAAATATAAAATCGTTATAGAATATAATTAAATGTCCCTTACCATCTCTGATCACCATGCGTAGAATGCCCCTCATCCAGCCAGATTTCTCTGTCGGAACTAACTGTTGTATAATTGAGGAAAATCACATGACAGGGAGATCTGTTGTACTGCAATTCAGGAGAGTTGTGATTTGGACATAGTTCCAATTTTTTTTTTTTTTTCAAATTTATAAAACAGTTGGCATTTATAATAAATGGCATTTATTTTAGGATAAGTTTCTTTATTTAATCTGTTATCTGGCTCTGCCAACACATATCCTTCTGCAACTTCATTAAACTGGCGACTGACAGGTAGTATAATTAACCGTTCTAACAACACCTTTGAAATTAAGTCATACATGTAGTTAAAAGTCCAAGTGCTGTTATCCTCTATAACAGCACTCATGGAATACTTCTCGTGCAATCAAATTACTTAGTTGGTACTAACTGTTGTGTAATAAGATACATTCTCAAAAGGTGTGTGTTTCACCTTTCTCGACTCACCTGATCCTCGTTCCCTTTCCAGAGCAGCACATGACCACATCCCAGTCACCACAAATGGATTGATTGGATGTTGAAAATGTGTGTGTCTATAATATGTATTGACTACTAGACCGTTTCATTTGCTTAATCTTTTTTTCTACTGATTTTGGGAAGCCTTATTTAGTTCTAGCTCTTCTTAGTGTTATCTCTTTATTATCAAACTCAGCATTCAGAAGAGTAACACAAAGGAAATTGTAGAATGATGATTCAGCATTTGTTTACCATGGGTCCTTTCAGGATGTGGTCTAAATGCATTCTGAATAAGATTCTTTATGTATTGTAACACAATACATTACAGAAAACAATTAGGTAGGTGTATTAATTTCTTATTCTGCTCAACCCTGGGAATTTCAGACTAATGTTAGGTAGAGGGGTAGGGTTAGCAATTAGGGATAACTGATAGGGTTTTTTTCTAAAATAGACCAGGTTTTCTTCAGGTGAATCCTGTGTTAATACACAAGACATTTGTTTCATCTCATTGTTGTCATTTTTCTTTACATGCTCATGAATAAAGAAATGAATACTATTGCTAAAGGGAAGAGCATCGAAGAGAGGCTGGCAAGTGTTTCCACATGGACATTAACAGAGGACACATTCCTGTGAAAATGGCAGCAACAGCTTTTATCAGAGAAACATAATCGATACACGATAAGGACAGTAGAAATAAGGAGCATGAAGAATGCCTGAGGAGTGATAGATGAGAATAAATATGGAGAAGAATAGGAGATGTAGGCTTGACTAAGAAAAAAAAAAAGAAAGGAGTGACAGAGGAAGACGATAGCAGAGCAATTGGTGTTGTAAACAAAGAATGGATACGTGTGAGTTAAAACATTATGTCATGGACTTCTCTTTAATCAGAGGATACCATCAGCCCTTGAGGTCACTTCCTTTGAGGCTAGCTTCATGCTTTGCACTGATCACTGCTTTATCAGGAAGGAATGCAAATTACAGCAAAGATCTCCACAAACTCGTACAATGCCTCTGCTGTGGCATGATAATCACGGACAGCAGAATGCCGTGAATACACTTCCTCGAGGGCAGTACTTCAATGAGGAACAGCTGAATTAATGCTCCTCTCTTAAACCTAAAAAAAAAAAAAAAAAAAAGCCTAAAAGGCCAAGTGACCGTTCTAAAGATAATCATTCCCTGAGCCATTCTTATTGTTTTTATTATAAGAGGCACCATGTAATATTTAAAGCAACTTTTATAAGTGGTGATTAAACACACATTAAAGATTTTCTGAGTGAATAATAATATTACCTGATTTTGAGGCCATTTTTCTTTGCCAGACAATTTTGTGAGTGTGAACTTTGAATTTTTTTATCTTACTCAAACTCTGCCATACTTTTAACATGCTGGCAGTAACTTCTGGAGCAAAAATGAGATTCAGAATTAAATACAATCACATCAGTCAGAATTTCAGGTTGAGCAGAGAGCATTTTAGATAGACATTTTGATAAAGGCTTGATTGCTGTTTTTACTGAAAAATGACTTGAGCTTCACTTAGAATGCAGGAGAAGCAACTGACTGGCGTGTTTGGCCTGTTTGAGCCTCCTAGTTAAACTTTCATCAGGCGTATAAATATAAATTCTGGTATGTGTTGTTTCATTGCACTGAGGTCTTCATTAATAATTTAAAACAGCAAGAAATTACCCCCTATGTCCAAACTTTTGTCAAACCTTTGACTGTGTGTTTATGATTTTAATCTTGAGAGTTCTTTAGTCTTGCGCAGTTTCTTGTTGTTGGAGGTACTAAAGGAGTAGGTGACAGTCTATCTGGAACACTGCTTTGTAAGATTTGGTCTGAGTTCAGGGAAAGTTGTGCTGTCATTCTTGGCATTAAGGTGAAATATTTTAAGGTGGGTGTTAGAGATTTGTCTCCACTTCTGTTTGTGGTTTTCATGGACAGGATATCAAGGCACAGCCAAGTTTGGATTATGGAAGTCTAGATGTAATAGTGCTATTCTTTTAGCACCATTTAAACTCAAACTCTAACATCCGCTGAAATGTTTTCCTGCTGATTGTGAAGCCACTTGGATGAAAATCAGCACCTTCAAATCTGAGGCTTTTGTTCTATCCTGGAAAGGAATGGGATGCTTCATTTAATTGTCAGGAGAGGCAGAATTTAAGTATTTTCAGGATCGTATTCACAAGTGATGGAAAAAGAAATTGCGAGATTGACAAACAATTTGGCAACTGCAGCAGTTGCTCTACCAGTCTGTGGTAAAGCAGGGGCTTGATTTTTGAACAAAGATCTTTGTTTACAGGACAATTTACATCCCTATCCTACCCTGTGACCATAAGCTGTGGAAAAAAAAACCATAGGAAATGCCTCCTGAACCCTGAATTACTACTTCGGAACACAGGGTGGCCTTCTCAACTGAGTTCCTCTGAGTTCAAGAAGCAATGTTCAATATCAACATAAGATAATATTCTGTTATTAAAGCTATAACATGGCTTCTGAGCAGTATGACTGCAAGAAGGGTGGGAACTGAACATGACGAAATGAAGGAGAAAATTGGAGGAAGGGGAAAAAGTATAATATTGATTCTACACATAATTGTTTTAGCAGGAAAATATACATCACTCATCACATTTAGCACAGTTAGCTTGTTACTTGATTTGAATCTAGTCTTGGAGTAGATTAGTTTCTCCTCCAAATTTAGATGAGACAGTTGAAGTGGTTATGCAATGCAATGATGCCCCTGATAATCTCATAATCGAGTTGTGTCAGGCACATAATATGGATGGATGGTAGCTCCCCTTCTCATCAACACAGACAGAGTACACAAGTACAACACTTGCCTGAAACACATTTGTAGGGATTGCAAGACGTTCAAATAGTTTTAGCAATTTTCAATCAGATTGTTAACCATATGGTTTGAATTAATTGTGTTTATTTAGTCTGATTGGTATTAGACATACTAATTACCTCTCCCTTTGTTCAAACAGAATTATCTGTGTTGCCATTTAATTTTTATAATTTTATTGTGTTTCCATAACTCCCATTAATTTTTCTTTTTTTTTTTCTTTACAAGATAGTGCTTCTTTTCTTGTGAAAAGATCTCTACCATCCATAATTATTTCAAACTGAAATGATAGCTGATGGGTTTCTTTGTGTTAATTATTGCCTCTGTAACCAGGTATCAGGTTTTTGATCTCATGTGAAGTTTGATTTTATTTGAAGTTAATTCTTTAGGGCTAGACAGCTAGACAGGCAATGCCTAATTGTCTCTGTAGCTTCTAACCCAATGAACATTCCCTGCAGGAGCAGGTGAGAATGAACAAACATGTAATGGCTATATTGGCCTTAGAAGTAGATTAACTCTTATTTAACCCATGACCTCAGCCCAGCAGGGGAAAGTGAGAGAAAGATAGACAGTTGCCATCAGCTCCTTGCTGAGATCAAAGGCACTTCTTTAATTTCTGTCTGACCAAAGAGGGAAGTCCCCTCACTCATATGTTTCTAAACCATCACTGACAACAATTATATTTGGACTAGATAACCATGAGAATAAATAGTCTGAGCAATCTCATCCACAATGTGGCAGTTTCAGGCCAATCATTTATTAAAGGCATTCTCATATGCACAGCTCTTTTAATGTTCCCCCACAGCATTTGAGTTACGTTGACGTCTTCACTTTGACTAGCCTGTCCCAAAAACTTGATTCTTTTATTTTCCATCTATTCTGATGTAGATTAACTGGTGTGCTCCAGATCATTGTCCTGTTTTATGACCCAATTTCAACCAAGCTTTAGTTTTTAGTTGATGGTCCACTCAATGACTGCAAGGGACACGGGTCCTGTGGCTGCAAAATAAGCCCAAATCGTCACCCATCCACCGCTTTGACGGACATTAAGACTTCTCTTTGGTCTCATTTATCCATAGGACATTGTTCTAAAAGTCTTGTGATTTGTTCAGATGTAATTTTGCGAACCTCATTCGTGCTTCTGTGTTCTTTTTAGATGGAAGAGTCCTCCTGGCAACCCTTTTAAACAAACTGTGAATGTTGAGTCTTTTTCTAATTGTGCTGTCATGGACTTTAACATGTAACATGCTCAGTGATGTCTGTAGGGTCTGAGATGTAGCTCTTGTTTTTTTTTTTTTTCTTTTCTTTTCTTTTTTTTCTGAGCATTGTATGGTCTGACCTCGGTGTGAAAGTGCTGGTACATCCACTCTTTGGAAGATTGGAAGCTGCCTAGAATGACTTCCACTTGTGAATAATCTCTCACAAGAACACTCCCTTGGATGAAAAGCACCCCAACACATGAAGGGTCTCAGGATGCTTTACTGTTGGCATGCCACAGAACTGATGGTAATGCTCACCTTCATACATTTCAAGAAGCCACTTTTCTCCAGGAAAAATATTAGGACCAGACTGACATTCTGCAAGAGGTATAGGGATTGGACTGCTGAGAACTGGGGTACTCATTTTCCCTGATGAATCACCTTTCCGATTGTTTGGGGCATCCAGAAAAGAAAATGTGAGTGCTACCATCAGTCCTGTGTCATGCCAACAGTAAAGCATCCTGAGACATGTGTGAGGTTGCTTCTCAGCCAATGGAGTGAGCTCATTCAGAATTTTGCCAAAGAACATGGCCATAAATAAACAATGGTACAGTACAAAAATGTAAGTTCCATGAGCAACTTCTCCCAACTATAAAGGAAGAGTTTGGTGACATACAATATCTTTTCTAGTATGATGGAGCACCCTGTCATAAGGCAAAAGTGATAACTAAGTGGCTCAGGGAACAAAACATCAAAACTTTGGACAAACAAAAACCCACAAATTCTAAGTTAGAGACTCCCCAGTTTTCCTCCAGACTCTGGCACTTTGATTTCCGAATGACATGCAAAATTTGCTTTCATACGAAAAAAGTACTTTGGACCACTGAGCAACAGTCCAGTGCTGCTTCTCTGTAGACCAGGTCAGGCGCTTCTGCCGCTGTTTCTGGTTCAAAAGTGGCTTGACCTGGGGAATGCGGCACCTGTAGCCCATTTCCTGCACACGCCTGTACACGGTCTCTGAGTCAAATCGACCCAGATTATAATTCATGGACTCAAGGCCTTCTCTTTAAAACCTTTTCACCATTCAAATGTTTTACTGCGACTAAGAGTCACATCAGTGTACTGTCTTCTGTAAATGTTAGTCAGTTTTACACCTTCATTCACAAGAAATCAAGTCACAGAAGTCACCTTTTCATGATATGCTAATTTTTTGAGATAGGAATTTTGGGTTTTCATGAGCTGTATGACAAAATCATCAATATTAAAACAATAAAAGGCTTGTGTGTAATGTACACAGTATAAAAAAAAGTCTAATCAGTATATGAAGCTAATCAGTACATTACAGAAAATAATGAACTTTATCAGAATATGCTAATTTTTTTAGAAGAACCTGTATTTACATAATACCAAGACCCACTAGGGTCAGATGATTTTTTATTCTAATTTACACACACACAAAAACAAAGAATTAAGGGATTACTAACTTTTAAACATGACTGTGTCTGATTAGGTCTGTGGAGGTCCTAGGTCAGATGCATATCTGACACATGGTCATGCCACTTGAATGAGAATAGTCAGATTGGAATTCATATGACTTTTTGCCTCTGCACATGCACAGGGCACTGATAACATCAGCCAGCACCAACAGTGCGGGGATTTCATAGCAAGGAAAGCAACAGTTGCTAAAGCAGCTAAAGTGAGGTGTCTGGCTTTCTTCCTTCATCTAGACCTCAAGAAATACAGCCAACTAACGGCTTGCCATCCTCCAAAGCTAAATTCCAAGCATATTTTTGCTAAAATTGCAACCACTTTTTGAAATGAATGAGTGGTCGCATAAATAAGACACGTTTTAACCTAGATGGCTCAACCAAATCACACTGACAAATCAATGTGGTCATACATGCAATTTTAGTGGACATGCATATCCCCATTAGAGACAGATACAAATCAATTGTAACTTTGAATGTCAACTTTCATGAAATGCACATCCGATCTGACCAAGAAAATGGAATAAAGCAATGTGGCTTGTAATGAGAATGTACCCTTACAGGTTCAGGTCCAGAACCACACCGCATCTGCTGAGACTGACTCACATTAGAGCGCAGCTGTCACATCCATACACCAATTGGACAACCTGAGGACAATGACTGAAAGATCAATGAAAAGTGTCCCATTCTTCCTTAATTATTCATAAGGAAATATACTGTATTTTATATTTTAAAATAGAGGATTTTACTGATACTGACACCTATATGTACCCATCTACTACATGGATCAACTGTAGTGTGCAGAAAAGTGTAACCAGTGTTGAAGGTCTCATGTAAATTTAACTGAAAGATGAAACTGTCAGCCTTTAATACATAGGAAATGTTTATTCTATGAGTATCCTTAACTATCATTTTTATGTTTTTACCGTATAATTGTAGTTTTTAACCATATACAGTGGGTGCAGAAAAGAATAATGTGCTTTAAAATAATCTTGCAGTCTGAAATGATGATCCAAGTGAAAGATATAACATTGACATTTGAGAAAAAACTAAAAAAAAAAATAAAAAAACAGAATCACTGTTTTAGAAAGTCAATCAGGTGAAGCTAAACACCTTCTCAATGGCACACAAAGCATTGCACATCTAGCCTTTGCAATATTTGCCCATTCTTCTTTGCAGATTTACTCAATTTGAGTTAAATTAGATGGTGACCAATATGTGGACTGCAGTCTTCAAATAATTCCACAGATTTTCAATGGGGTTTAGTTGTGGGCTCTGCCGAGATCATGCAAGGACATTCACCTTTTTCTCCCTCAACCACTGTGTGGTTAGTTTTGCTGTATGCTTTGGGTCATGGCCATGTTGAAAGGTAAGCCCTCTTAGCATTGACAACTTTCTGGCAGAGGGCAGCAGATTTTCCTCAAGAATTTAACACATTTTGCCCCATCCATTTTCCTTCTATCATGGAAAGTGCTCCAGTCCCCCCATAACAGGATATTACCACCTTGGAACCTATGGCACGGCATGGCAATAGTTTGCTTTCTACCTAGACGATAAATCATATGAGGTGACATGGAGGGGCTCTTCATCTTGGTAAGGTCATATCCTCATAATGCTTTTCATACCATTGTTATGCAGATAACATGCAACTTATTCTCTCCTTTCCTCCCTTAGACACTCAGGTTTCCACCCAGATCTCAACATGTCTGGCAGACATTTTATCCTGGATGACAGCTTATCAGCTGAAGCTCAATCTGAGTAAAACCGAACTGCTGTTCATACCTGGTGATTTATTCCCCAGAAAAGACCATGTACATTTCTTGGACAACAATCAGATCACTCCTGTAGCCACTGCTTGCAATCCCCACACAACTTCTTGACCTCACTCGCTCTTGTCGATTCTTGTTGATTTTATTCTGTATCAGAAGAATTTGCCCATTTCTTCTTTACAATCTACTTAGGTGCTTGTTCAGTCCCTTGTTATTTTAAGACTGGACTACTGCAACTTACTTCTGGCAGGGCTGCTTATATCCACCATTTGTCCTTTGCAGCAGATCCAGAATGCAGCTGCACGTCTTGTTTTCAACCTTCCCAAGTTCTCCCACATCACCCCACTTCTCCGCTCCCTGCACTGGCTTCCTGTAGCTGTCCGCATCAAATTCGAAACTCTGATACTTGCCTACAAAGCTAAAAACAATCCAGCACCCACATACCTCTCAGCACTAATCACACCACGCACCGCAACACATTCCCTCCAATGCTCCAGAACTGCTTGGCTGATCCCACCATCTCTCAGAGATTAAGGAAGACGTGCATCTAGACTCTTTTCTGTTCTGGCACCTAGGTGGTGGAATGAACTTCCTCTAAATGTCCATACAGCTGAGTCTCTGGCAGTCTTTAAATGACAACTTAAGACACA
Organism: Clarias macrocephalus; assembly: GCA_011419295.1. NCBI lineage: Eukaryota > Metazoa > Chordata > Actinopteri > Siluriformes > Clariidae > Clarias > Clarias macrocephalus. The sequence continues at coordinate 96,203 of JAAGKR010001940.1, forward strand.
TCTTCATATTCTTCAGTACTTGGGTTAAAAAATCACTAAATCCTTTCCAACAGTGTTTGACTAGTATGTAGTTACTGTAGTAACCTAACCTTAGTTAGTAAAGATCTACAGTGTCCAGTGATGGATCCAGTGTAAATACATATTGTTTGATGTTGTGGCCAAATAATTAAATTTTCATTTAGTCTCATCTGTCTACATCCTTTCCTGAGAAGTGGCTTTTTTCATGCAACCCTCCCATACAAGCCACATTTGGGGAGAATTTGTGATATTGTTGTCACATGCACACAATGACCACTCTTTGTCATAAATTTTTGATACTACTTCAGAGTTGCTTTAGGCCTTTTTTCTATTCATCTCCTGACTTGTACCTGTGCGCAACTTTATCCCAGAGATTTTTTTGACAATGCCTTGCCACCCATAGTTGATTGTTTGCTTTATTTGCACTACCAGGGACTGAAATACTTCAGCTTTTTATGTTGAGCTAATCAAAATGACCACAGCTGATCACAGATGAAAGTCAAATGGCGATATAGAGAAGGTGATTAGTTTCACCTGATTGAGTTTAAACGTCATTGTAAGAAGGGGGGCTGTAGTGGTTAGCACTGTGCATGGAGTTTGCATATTCTCCCCGTGCTTGGTGGGTTTCCTCCAGGTACCCCGGTTTCCTCCCACAGTCCAAAGACATGCAGATTAGGCTAATTGGCGTTACCAAATTACCTGTAGTGTGTGAGTGTGTGTATGTGTGTGTGCCCTATGATGGGTTGGCAACCTGTCCAGGGTGTACCCCCCCCCCCTCCAACCCTGAATACAAGATAAAGTGGTATAGATGATGAATGAGTGAGTGTAAGAAGGGGATGAACCTTTTCCAAAAAGGTTACGTTGGTGTTATATCTTTTACTTGAATGTTAAAACGAAATACAACTCGATAAAACAAAAACTGTCTGTTTTCACTTCAGGCTGCAAAGCAACAAAATGTGATTGTTTTAAAGGGGGTGATTCTTTTCTATACCCACTGTAGATTTAAGCTTACGAAAACATGAACTCTAATGGAAACAGAAGTTTTCCTTGTCTAAATAATTCTCCTAGCTCCAGTTAGCACACTGGCTACAACTCTTTAAAAACATTTCTGGAAGGGGTGAGCAGATTACATATTGTAGCATTTAGTAGCCATGCCATTAGTCGAGCTATAAAAATATTTTAGTGTACACAGCAATTCATATTCCAGTAAAATCTAAATGTATTTACCAGACACCAACTGTAATTAGAATATTATGGGTAACATGCAGAATATTTATATTCATACACACAGACACACACATCATAAGGTGCAGAATGTGTGAAACTGCATTCTGTGGCTTCTTAAACTGAGGTAAATTATTTAACGCTAACCTTCATTATGATCCAGCTGAAACAAATGAGAATGTAGGTTAATCCAGAGCAGACCCCTTCGTTAGCTTGCCAGGGCCCCATCTCCCTGACCCCCTGGGTGGTTTATTTGTTCTGTTTGGTCTGGCAGCATCCCCAGACAAAGCATATTGTGTTGTTCTTTTAGTAAACAATGGAGAGATTGTTGGAGGGCTTGAACATGCCCAGCTGTGCATTAGGTAGCAGAGCAAACACAGGCACAAGCCAGTCAGCATGGAGTCACCTGAGGAGAGCAGGTAGGTCTACAATGAACAGAGACAATCAGGCAGGCAAAGAAAACCTTTGTGAACTTTTACTACTGGCTCACTTTCAGAGAACTATAAGATCTATGGGTGGTGGCACTATCTTTATCTGTTTAATCCAAATACTTGCTTTGGGTTTAAACTTAAATCAGGCATGACTTACACCAGGATAATTTTTACAGGCATCCTAAAAATATTTCTCAGGATACAATGGAAAGAAATCATAGAAATGCCAGAACTGTCAGCATGTGTCTCAGAATTCTGGCTCTGACAGTTCCTCAAATGCAACTGTATCATATGAGTGATAATTTGTCCTAATTAGAGGTGCATAGAAAGTATTTGTATTTTTACCCAGTTGTGCAGTTTACAGTATATATAACTGCTCACTTATATCTATATGAAAGTAAAAACATCTCCCACACAGCATACAGCATTTGCCGTGTCCCTTGGGATCCAAGTCCTCATTTCTTCTTGTATCTGGAGTTTGGAACACATTATCTTTTAAAGGTACAGTAAATAATGCATTTGTATTAAGTTACATCCCTAGAGGACACAGGACTATACTTAGATTCATGATCAAGGTCAGCAAAAAACACCCGTGCATGTCACATTTTAATGGCTCTTTTTATGATATGCTTTCTCATTGGCATATGCCTAACAACATCAGATCACTTTTCATTGAAAAAAAAAACGGAACAACTGATAACAATACATTTCTTTTATTGTATTATAAAGAAAAAATTCCTTGCATAATGACACATGAGGCTAAGAATGCATGTCTCTTTATTTGTATGTCAGGCAGTGGGAAAGTCAGAAACGCAAATGTCAGGCTGTCAGGACACCAGCAGGGATCAAAGTGTGTAGTCTCAAAAGAAGGGGTTGGGGAGCTGAGCATGGTTCTCGGGGAGCAGAAGTCAGCTAAAGCATCCCTCTTTTTCTGATGGATGAGTGCCTGCATCCTGGCTCCCATACGAGACAGCCAACATTGCAGACAAAAAATAAAAAATAAAAATACCGCCATGACGACAGAACAGTATTCTGGGGTGACTGGGTTGGGAAGGGGTGGGTCGGTGCTTAATACCCACTTACGATAACCAGGGACTTCAAAGCCGTCTCTTCCAGTTCACTCATAAAATGTGGCTTTCTGCTGGCCCAAAGGTCTTCAGTTCACAAGATTTCTACTGTGCAATGGCAAGCACAGCCCTTGAGTGGGTCGTTATTATTATGGATTCTTACACAGCGAGGGAAATTTCTCACCTGTTTGCACAAATGCATTACTCATCTACTTCTGATAGACTTGGACATTGCTATACAGAGAAGAATGGAGTGCATTGTGTAGGGGAGCAAAGATCTACAGAAGTGACACCCTTCCTGGGTGTTCTGTTTGGATAATGGGCCAATCGGAAACTGTGTGCCAAATAAGAGGCTCTTTGAAGTGTTTGAAGAATTGTTGCTGAGAATGAGATCTTGATGCTTTTTTCTCTAACAGGGAGTGTGCATTAGGTATGATTGTGTGAGCAACATGCTAGACTACCAAAAAAGTTGAACAGTTATTGTATTGTGACAGTTTTTAATAACATATTCAAAATTTTATTGACATTATTTTGTGATTATTGGGACAGAAATTATGTGCTGTGCTATTTTTACACGATCGTATCATAAACAAAAGGAAAAGGCTAAAATATGTGTTTGGCAAGAGCGTCATAGTCCTGTGTTGTCACAGAAAGCGGGCTTGGCTCCACAGCTCTTCATTTCACATCAGGCCAAGAGCCCAGTTTGAGTTTAGCTGCTGTATTTGAGCACAAATCCCCAAACCAACCCCCCCTTTCCAAGCTGTCACCACAAACACACTTACACACATACACACATGCCTGTGGCCAGCAGAGGTCTGTGGTCAGGCCAGTAACGAGCAGTTCAGCGTAAACACAGTTTCCAGACTGTCCCAAACCCCAAACGCCTCTGGCTCTGCCTTCACGCTGCTGTTACTGCTACATCATTTACAATACTCTGTCTGTCACTTTATGTATGTGTATATGTGCCTGTGTTTGTGCGACGTAGAGTACCACACATCGGTCTCTATTTTAAATGGAAAACATAATATGATAATTCTTGACAAAAATGTTTTATTTGACAGCTGCACTCCTTCACGCATGCAACTTAAAATATAGCATATTAATATATTGTGATGTTAACCCTGAATCAAAGGGCTTACTGTTTTCTGTGACAACCTGACAAGTCTTTCAGGAGATCTGGAGAGTGTCTTGACTTATTTGAGCTCATCACTTCTGCCAAGTGTTTACTTAGCTGGATCCCTGAGGAGACACTCCCTCACTATTCACTCAATATGGAAGCATCACCCACAGCTGCTTGCTGTGTTATCCTCTCAGCTTCAAGCAGCCCAATGTACACATCTGTCCAAGTTAATTAGGGTCCGCTGGTTGCACCTGTGCAGTGGCCAAAAATGAGAAGCGTAGTGACAGTGTGGAGCTAAAAACAGCATAGTCTGTGCACTGTATTATGTTTCTGTGCCATAATGTGCTTTTCCATGCCAAAATATTCAGAGTATATGCAGAATTCGAAATAGACTCTTCTTTACATGTTCGCACACACAGCTGGCCCATTCTAGTGAAATGAGAGTGATGCTTTGCATCGGTTTTATTTGGACACATCTATGAGTACTTTGCTGGTTTGGCTGTGATTTAAGGTGTGTAGTTCTCCCTCTTTAGGGAGATGTGCTCAAAAGCATGGGCCCTCTTACAACCACTGAAAGCCTGATCATAATTTGTGTGTGTGTGTGTGTGTGTGTGTGTGTGTGTGTGTGTGTGTGTGTGTGTGTGTGTGTGTGTGTGTGTGTGTGTGTGTGTGTGTGTGTGTGTGTGTGTGTGTGTGTGTGTGTGTGTGTGTGCGTGTGCGAGTGTGTGTCACTTAGACACACGTCTCCCCCTCTAGTCTCTGCACACGCAGTTAAAATAGTCCATTTTAGTGAGGCCTCGAATCTGTGACGCCCGACATCATTAAACAGAGATCTGCATGTCTGTAATTTTAAGCCACAGTCTGTCACCAGAGAGAAAGAAAAAGAGAGAGAGGTCCTACAGTACGAGTGCAAGTCTATGGAAAACTTCACGGTGACTGTTTTCAAACTCTTTTGTATCTTGCCCAGCAAAACATCTTGGCTTGGCATTTTATGGAGATGCAGTAGTGCAATACTGTAATGTTGCGCTTTTCAAATTCCTCTCATTGATTTTGCGAAGTTCGGCCTTGTCTCATTCTTTCAGTGCCTTCTTTGGCAAGAAGTATTTAGCAATAGACTGTGACTTGAACATTAAATTGAGTGATTACACATAAGATAATGTGGTTGCTTATTACACTGGCTGTTTACTACAACTTCAAGCCCAGTTCCAAAAAAGAACACAAAAAAAATGCAGATATTTTATTCCATGTTAGGCCTACATTAAATTACACAGTAAGGGTGAAAAAAAATACACTGTAATTCTCTTAACCTTATTTCCATTGCATATAGTAATTGCTGGCACAATCTTAGCATAAACCTCTCAAACAACACCCTAGTACACACTCTTTGCTGAACATGCTAGCTGTGTGTCAGCAGTGGGGTATGATAATGTAATTAGAGGATAAGATATCACTATGATTAACCTGCAATCCAGGCCTTGCTACAAGACTAATTAGAAGTTAGCCAAGGCACACCAAAGGAAGGGAAGAGAAGGTCCTTACAGCTGAACCCCTGCTACTTCCTCTGGACTCTTTTTATTTTCTATCCTCCTGTTGGCTTTGTAGTTTCCTGCTGTTTTCCCGTGTTTCAGCTTTCATGTGGTTGGTGCTTTTTTCCCCCATCAAACTAGGATATGCTGCCCAGGGGATTACATGTCACCATCAGAACACTCTCAGCAACCTGTTTATCTGACATGATGACTTCCTCCATGGGGCCCAAGGCAAGTGGTTCCCAGGGGAAACGTTGTGTAAGACCTTGCAACCTGATCGCCTATTTAATATAGTTTCTTCTATTTCAGTGGAATATTTAAGAAGTCTTCATTGTGCTGGTAAAACGCATGGGCTTGGTTTAGGTTTTAAAAAAAAATCTCTGTAGAAACTCTGTATTTTGAGGGATTCTTGCCACTGCATACCTTATTTAATCAAGGTTTGAAAAAGACAACAGGTTCAGGTGTGAATCTCTATTGTACACAGATTTATAAACCAACAACTGAGATTCATTTGAAATTAGATTCATGTTGGACATTCCAGGTGGGATGATACACTGCCTGTGAAAGCTGGGCCTTACAAATTGTTCTATTAAAACTGAAACTGAAATTATGAATATACAGTGATGGTTAATACTTGAGGAATTGTTCTTTGTTACTGTGCTTAAGTAATATGTTGAATTATTTGTACTTTACTTGAGTATTATACTTAAGTAACCTTAAATTCAACCCAACTTACATTTACAAGAAAATAAAGTGTACCTTTTGCACCTAATGTTTTTATTTAGACTTTCAAAGTACTGGTTATAAATCATGAGGCTCTCGTCTTCTCTTCTCCAGCCAGTGACCATTCTTTGAGCCGCACCAATCAAATGAGCTAAACTAAGGTTCCAATTATATTCATCAGTGTAAAAACCAGACTAGCAAAAATCATGACTTTTTGACTTCCTCATGGTCAATGTATTTAGTGTTAAATATAAAGATATGCAGCTGAAGATGTATAATCAACACTACTGAAACAAGACTTGAAGAACAGCATGCTGACCCAATAAAGGTTTAAATATGTTGAATATGAATTCGTATAAAATGTGCATATATTCTTTTTTAGTTAGTTTTTTTTTTTTTTTTTTTTGCCAGATGTATGAACACCATCTGAATTGAAAATAGCAGACTGTTTTTTTCTGTGGAGTGCTGCTAATTTGCTAGCTATTTTTAACTGTCTTTGTTAAAGCCAGGTTACATTTGCACCAATTCCAGTGGCTTACATAAACTTGCTAAGTAGCAAGTCTGGAGTAGTAAAAGGATTTCTACAAAAAAATGGTTCTATAAAGGAATCATCCATGGTACAATAATAAAACTGCTTTCCTAATTTATTGAACAAAACATGTTTTTACATCAATAGAACAAGTATGCACTAATGATAATGACCACTTAAAAGCCTTTAAGTCAGATGTGGGTTTAGTCTGTTCTGCCATATTAAACACAATTTTGTCTACCTGGTCTTTAAAATGAATTCTGTTCAACTACAATAGCCCCAATCAAGAGAGATTTCTTCAGAAGGGAAATGGTTGAGGATTATAATAATGGAAAGGGTTAGAAAAAGTTTCCTAGAAACATCTAAGAAATAACTAGGATTTTCTACATTTAGAATAAAAAAGCACTTCTGTAACAATTTTAATGCAAGACCATACCACAGAATGTACAAACAAATGACAAAGAAACACAGAGTTCCAGCTGAGAATCTTGAACTTCATAATATCTGTGTATGGGTCTACAAGTGGGATGTTTATATGAGTGGTTATCATGGTGGAAACCACTCAATATAAATTTTGACAGATATCCCACAATACTACTGGAGACAGTGTTGCACTTCTGTTAAATATAGCAGGTGTTTAGTATTATTTTTGGAGAAAACAGCAACCAATAGAATACCAACATCAAAACCTCATCGCATTTCCCAAGCATAGTGGGAGTACAATGGTATGGCGCTCCTTTCCTGTCTTAAAGCTTGGGCAGCTTGCACTTGGACAAAGATCTTTATCTGTGTATCTGCGTATACCATGAATATTTACAATCAAGTTTTATAAATGGCCAAATCAATGTCCCATCCAAAATTCTACTAAAAATGTACAACTTTACAAAAGCATACTATTTTCCAATTGTAGTGTAATTCTATTTTTCTGTGTATTTCTTTCTATTTTAGGTCATGGACAGTCATATAAGCTTTCCATTGTATGTCATACTGTGTATGATTGTGTATGTGACAAATAAAAATGTAAATGCTTTGTGATAAGCAAAAGAAGTACATTCAAGAAAGGCATTAAAAATACAAGTAGGGCTTAACTGAAGTCTGTACATGGGAAAGACCTATGCATGAATGATTAGTGGCTAAAAATAATTTGGATTAATTAAGATTACACTTATTCCTAAATATGAGTACTATTGTGCATTCATTATACTGTGCAGATAAATATTTTAAAAAAAAGTATTTTAAAAAAGTCTTGTAAAAATCAACGTAATTCCAATGCAGTTAAACGGTAAGAACTGTATGTTTCTGTTTCTCATATGATCTCTGGACACAGTGCAAGTCATCTTGTTTCAAGTCATATAGCAATGTGTAAGAACATTTATTTTATTTAACCATTAACCCCTTAAAGTCTCAGCATATGATTCAGTATAGTTTAGTATTATTTTGCATCATTCATCTTTAGTCATTGCTAAACATTACCATCAAAAAGTATGTAGTTACAGAAGTGAGCAATCTAAGTCTGGAGACATTGATAAGTGTTCAAATGGGTTAACTTGCTTTTTCATCATGACAGCATGGTAAATAAAATCTAGCATAGGCTCTTGTTGGCTTTGAGAACAGCCAAAGAATCAGTCTCTTGTGAGAACTTGTGAGACTGGATAGACAATCTCTGGTCAATCTGTAATAGTTTAATAAAAGCAATATCTTAACAATTAATTTTAGAATAAAAAATAAGGCATTTATATCACGTTGTAAATAACAATATAAATCATATCATTTGCATATTTACATTATTAGCATAGTGTCATGCAGCACCTGGTCTCACAATACTACTTTTACAGAATTGATAAGCTCCGTTAAGTGCCACATACAATACAGTAATTTACTGCAAGACATATTTACAGTTCCCTTACAAAGGGAAACATCACTCTGCCTTCTTAAAGACCCTGATAAATAACAAACAGAAAAAATAACTCTCTTTAGGGGCAGAGTCTGGCAGTCAGTCCTCCACACTGTGTACTTTTTCTGCATCCATCTGCAAAATATGATCAATCCTCTTGTTAGATCATCCTTCCAGGGAGTCAGTTTTCCTGTATCCCTTCTGCGAGTGTCCATGCATGCACATGAGATATTGAAAGAATGTGAATGTGTATGAATATGCATATTTTCTGATAGTAGACACAATAAAAATTCAGCTGCCCTAAATAAGTCCTGCTGGATTAGTGTGGTTGGCATGTGTGGAGGTTTCTGGGAGTTTTGTTGTTGTTGTTGTTGTTTTTGCGTGGCTGTTGCTTTTGCTGCTGCTGTTGCTCCTGCTGTATATTCTGTTGCTGATTTTCTGAACCTCTGTCTTTCTGGGCTCGGCACACCAAGCCCTGACCGCAGTCACAGCGTTGGAAGATTTCTAGGCTGTGGGTGTCTTTGCGGTGGTGACGCGTGCACACCTGGCCCTCAGTCAGCACTGGCTTACAGATCCGTGACCAGAAGTGGCGGGCACAGCACAGACCCTTGGAGCAATCTGAGGACCTCAGACACGTCTCCCCTTCACCACCTACGAGCCACAAGACAACGAATGGGATTGGTAATGCGATTATGATACATGGAAAACTTATATTTTTCAATTGTCAATCTTACCTTTGAGTGGTTCAGGTGGTTTTGAAGAGATTGCAGTTATCTTCTTAGTCTGCTCTGGCACCACTGTCCTGTTTTGGTTACCTAACGCACTAGTAGGACTGCCCTGAACCTCGGTAGTCTGCTTGGTGCTAACAGTAGTGTTGACAGCCTGAGTGGCGTTCACTTCACCTGCTTGGCAAACACCTGCAAGACAGCGCACCAACAGTAAATATAGTGATTTTAATAAGCTAAAACTATACACTGGCTTGTGTTTAGTTCGTTGTCCGATCCTCACCGTTAATGCAGCGGTTTCCGGCGCAGCACATCGCGTCTCGAGCGCATCTCTTCCTGCGTTTGCGGCACGGCTGACAAATCCCGCGAGAACAGAACTCAGAAACACCGCACAGAGACGCGCCGGCGCAGGGAAGAGACTGCAAAGGAGATAAAACAAGTGAGAAGAATGTTTATTCCCACGGTAAATAAAGAAAAGAAAGAAAGAAAAGAAAAAGAAAGAAAGAAAGAAAAAAGATTATGACAGTTAAAAAAAAAAAAAGTTTGAGAGAGAAATAGTGACGTACCGCTGCGCGCGCACCAGGTCCCGGCTCTGTCTTTGGCACGTGCGGGTTCGCGCTCACCGGCTCGGCAGGACTTCCCGCTGCTCCAGGCTGCAGGTTCTTGATGGAGTTCCGAGAAGCCGCTCGTGCGTCAGCGATACACAAAGCGAAATACACGACTGAGGACAACCAAAGCAGCCTCATGGTCATATCCAGAATGGGTTGAATCCGCCGGTGTGTTCAAAGTAGCCGCGGGAAAAATACAGGCGTGTGAGTGGATGAGCAGTGTGTCCGGGAGGAGGATGCGTCCGAGCGTGTGTGTGCAAGAGGGACAGAGCGGCATGAGCTTTATACACGTGCACTTTGTGGACACCCGCCCCTCCTCACTCTGCAACTGCATGTGTCGGGGTAATGAGGGCAGAGAATTGACAATTCAAAAGATAGGATCTCTCTCTCTCTCTCTCTCTCTCTCTCTCTCTCTCTCGCACGCTTTGTTCTCTGTCGCAATAACGTGCACCTCCCAAACAAACTCGCAGACTAGGATGCTTCTCTTAAAGCGGGGTTTAAAGGCTGTCATTAAACTCCACTTTGTCTGCCCCTAAGCAGCTACATGGTATTAACTTGACAGGTTGTATGTGTTTTGATGTTGTTCTGGACAGCAAGGAAAAACAAAACAAACAAACAAACCAAAAAAATCACGGTACTTTTGCTGATTGCTGACAATTTGTTTCAGCACCAGAAGCGCAAACAAACATGTTGTGCATATTAGAGACTTCTTAACTACCCAGGTCTAAGTGGCTGTAGTGGCATCAAAAATCACCTTCAATTCAAACTTCAGGTCACTACACAGATACACTAGATGGCATTTCTTAATGCATTTTAGAGGAAAATTAATCCTGACTGCAGAAGATCAGCCACCATTTGGTCAGCTGTGGTAAATGTGCAGGAAGAACATTTTCCAGATACATTAACAACACTGCGGCTTTCCAACAGACAAGCTTATCTGTGACACAATTCTGAGTCGGATGTTCAGTCATGCTTGCTGGCCTGGGCGACATGTCACGTCTGTCTAGTACAAAGAACAGTAGATGATGAGGCATCATGTGCGCTGTCCTCCAGCAATGCCTTTACCTCTGAGCACAAGGAGTGTTCATCAGTGTAGGCTGCAGGAACGTCAATGTTCACACGTAGTTCTTTATTTCGTTTTGTAGAGGTTTTACTTGCATTGGACACCTTCTATCTATCTATCTATCTATCTATCTATCTATCTATCTATCTATCTATCATCATTTCACATCTGGGTTTCTAAAATCCATATTTGCCCTTGCTCATTTCTAACCAAAATAATCTTATAATAATAATAATAATAATAATAATAATAATAATAATAATACATATACAACAATAATAATAATGAGTGTATTCTGCAATGACAACTTCAAAAACACAAAGATGACAATCACACATGCACCTTTTCAAGCTATGAATTAGTGTGTATCATGCTTATGGCCTGATGAGAAATTTTGCTGCACTCTTCACTTGAGCAGTGTGCAGGTAATGCAGATATCAAATTTGATAGTTTTATCAAAATAGACTACAAAAAGTAATGTATTCTGCAGGCTGATGGTTTTTCAGCTTTTCACAAATTAGCTTGAACACGCCTGCTCATTAACAAGCCTCTCAGCAAAAACATAATAATAATAATAATAATAGTAATAATAATAATAATAATAATAATAACTACTTATGCAGAAATGTAACATTCAAAAAGCAGGCTAATGAAAGTATTGTTTTTTTTTAATAGTCTGGCTCCCTCTGTTGGCCGTAAAAGAAAAGACAGAGAAAGATGGAGAGACTCGACGTACATAACATTTAAAAGTAATTTATATTTATTTCAGCTTTATAAAGTTAATAACAGGCACTCTGCAGGTGTCTTTGCACTACAAGGACCTCAGAATACAGTCATGTAAAATAAATATCTTGGCAAAAAAAAATATCACTGAGGACAAAATAAAAAGGCAGATTTTGCAGGCAGATGAAACAGTTAACACAGTTAAGGCTAGGTCTTATATTACATAAACAAATATGACATATTTTGTAATCTAAGGCATTATATATTAAAGAATTTTAGGAACATTGCTATTGCCTGTTAGGGCTGAACAGCCATTCAACTCATGTGATAAACATGTACAGTATTCCAACAAATCTGTGTAGGCAATTCAAAAATGTTTTTGATCCTCATACAGGGCAAGATCATTTTCAAGTAGGTAGAATTCACACTGTTGGCATTCAACAGCTGAAACATGTTCTTGCCAAAAACTGGCAGTCAAAGCAACCAAGCAACCAAAAAAAGTGGTTGTTCATAAATAATGCCCCAGGTTTATATTGTGTCCATTGTGGGCTATGTAGTAAGCATCAGACAAAAGCATTAGCATTGTACTGCAAATCATGATTGCCATCTCCTCTTGGTTTATTTTGCATTGACTATGTTAGCTCAGTAAGCAGTGAAAGGAGGACTC
>JAAGKR010001941.1:0-11836 GCA_011419295.1 Clarias macrocephalus
TATATATATATATATATATATATATATATATATATATATATATATATATATATATATATATATATATACCATCCAGCATCTAGTGCAATGCCAGGAGTGTATACCTTCCCCATGTATCAAATGCACACACATTGTAATATTCTGTTCCTTACATGCTGTGGAGACATCCATTCACATTCAAACAGTCTTTGTTTCTCTAGTACCCAAGTTCATTATGCTAGTTCAGCTACAATAGTCATGAATACACACACACGCACACACACACACACACACACACACACACACACACACACACACACACACACACACACACACTGCTATGTTTTCATTCAGTGTTATTTCAAAAGGATGTGATTCGTTTTGTCTAAGCATAAGTGATAGAAATACATTTCAAGTATTAAACAAATTTATTATCATAAATGATTGTGAGGAAGTTATGGACTATTTACTTTATATACTACAAACTGTAACAGTAGTACTATAGTAGGAATAGTAGTAATAGTTTTGTCTGCCGAGCGTCACGTGATAACAACTGAGCCAATCAGCCAGCCTTCTCTCTCTCATGCTGCGGGATCATGGGTAATCTCCTCCCATGCTCAGTCTCAGTGCGCGTGCGGCACTTGTATAGTCAACATCCGTGCACTCGTGTACTATTTACTATAACATTGTGACTATGTATGTGCAAAAGCAAGTGTCATTAGAGAGGTTCCTTGTTAAAGATCCAGATTCTCTCTGTCAGAAAGCAATGATTCCAATATTCCAATATTCCAATATTCCAATTGATTCCATTAGTGTGTGTGCACACGGGTGTCATTAGAGAGGTTCCTTATTAAAGAAGCTTCCCGACAGAGCAGTGTTTCCGTTAGTGTGGTTGTGTGTGTGTGTGTGTGTGTGTGTGTGTGTGTGTGTGTGTGTGTGTGTGTGTGTGTGTGTGTGTGTGTGTGTGTGTGTGTGTGTGTGTGAGTGTGTGTAAAAGTCATCCTACCCAGCAGCCCCCTCCCTTCTTTCATATTTGAGAGAAGGAAGGGGTCTACTGTGTAAGAAAAGAGGAGGGAGTAGCCTCCTCCCTCCTCTAGTCTTACTTCATCTTTACACACACACACACACACACACACACACACACACACACACACACACACACACACACACACACACACACACACACACACACACACACCATGTACAAACACACACAAATACATACATAATACATACAGAATAATTGTTTCTGAATTGCCTCAGTGTTGTTAAAGACCAGCAATACAGCTAACTAGCTTTCAACACAAAACTGAATCCCTCTATAATTAGGTCGTATTAACTTTTTGAATTTTAAAAATCTCTCTCCATCTCCATCTCTCTATCTCTCTCTATCTCTCTCTCTCTCTCTCTCTCTTTCTCTCTGCTTCTCGACTGTGAACATGTCTCTGTCTACCACCAGCTCCACTTTCTGATTTCTGATTTCTAGTAATATATGTAGTAATTCTGAACATGTATGTGTATTCTCTGTCTCAAAACTGTGCTGGTTTAACTTCTGCTTTGTATGTCTCCTGCATTGAGAATCCATCCTCTTCAGGGCAGCACTCTTTCCAGGAACTGTTTGTCTGGCACAGCAAGTGTTTGCGTAGATGCTGCAGTTGAGGCAGAATCAATTGCATCAATAACTCTCTCAAATGAAGACACTAGAGTGGATTCCACCCTTCTGCGCCATGCTTGTGTCTGCTCAAAAGCTTTGTGTTGCTTCCTCTCTTTTTCTGCCTGGCTCTTTTTATGCTGAACTCTCATCTCCTTCCAGGGCATTTCCAACCATGTCCTTTAACTGACATCCTGTCTCTCTTATTATCTGCTTTTTTCACCATTATTTCTACCCTGTCTATTCTATCTCTTACTTCCTCTCCTATATGCCTTTCCTCCTTTGTACTTTTCCATTTCTGCTACCACTGTTATTCATCTGTCCTTCCTGCATTCATTTCTCTATTCCCCTCGTCCATATTACCAGAGCTGGTCAGTACGATGTGATAAAGGGAATGAGAAAAGACATTATATGATTAAATAAAGACAATATGTACAAGTGGCAGCTGGTTAATTTTTCCTGTACTGTATGTACACACTTTTCCCTTGAGGTTGGTTGATATGGAAAACAAAATGCAGCTTTTATATTTTAGAAAAACTGGAGTCCAAATACATCTGTTCTGAAGGCTCTCCTGTTTTAGAAAACATATCAGTTGCAAAGCCATGACACTGATAACTGATCTTAGTGTAAACTAATACACAGTGTTAAATACCAGCACTTTTTAAAAATAAGTTAATTAATGGGTGTAGATCAGGGGGCTTTAACTAAAAAATCATGAAGTTCAGGAAGTGAACCCTCCACACCACCTGAGGTCAGGACAATTTATGTCTACAAACATCAATTAATATTTTTTCCACATAAATGAAGATATATTATATATAATTATGATTAGAAAAAATATATATACAATATTTTTCCCCTATATAATGGATTAGATTTTATTTCTTCTCTGTTCTGTTCTATTGTTTACATTTGTACAAATAAATTCAATTCAATCAGTGACAATGAATGACAAACATATAATGAAGGAAAATGACAAATTTTGTAAATCATCACTGAACATGCTTTCCTTTCGAAATTAACCACTGTTTTCTGTCTACTGTCCTGTATTCTCTTTGAACACTCATATGTTGTATTGTCAGTGAATAAAACAGGACCCATGTATATTTCTCATACTAGGCTTTGAGCTCATTTAATTTCCACGTCCTTACTTCCGACCACTAAGGGGAACGTTTCTTTAAAGTGTTTAGTTTCCTAAAGGCGTGTAATGTTTCTACTTTTGACAACCACAACAGATACAGAACAAATAAGATGCGCAAGCCTCATAGAGCTTGATGCAGGACAAATAACTGTTTATTTCCTCTCAAAACTAATTTTTGAGCATGTCTACTGTATGCACTGCTCTCTGCTTGCTTCACTGCATGCATGACTACACATCTGAATGTATTAACAAAGAGCATAAGAACAGCGTTTACAACCCGTGGCATTGCAGGACCCAGAGAGCTCTGCTGTGCTGCCCTCAATATGCCTGTTAGAAATTAAATTTTATTTAAAAATCATGTCTTGTCTTATTTATTTCAGTATGTCAAAGGCTTAGGAGCAGTGATGGCATGGCTGGTGCAAAAAATGTTTTTTTTTGGGGGGGGGGGCGCAAACAAAATTTTAATTAAACTTTTAATACTCGCCATTTATCAGGTGATTAAGCATCATTACTACTAGTATAAAATAAAAGCATGACTCACATCATATCCAGTCAGCAGCTCCGCTTGCTGTGCTGGAAGACCCGTTGAGAATGGGCCAATCACATGACCCCAAATATTTAAAAACAATATTGATTCGCTAAGAGCAAAAGTGGGAGGGTTCGGGTCGCACAGTGCTGCACCCCAAGGATGGTTTGAAAAGATCCAATTAGAGCTCAGCCTCAAATCACATGCTTTTCAAAAATGTACGTGTCTACAAAGACACTTGTTTGTCCGGTGCCCCGTGTACACGAACACGAATGAACGTAATACACTTTAGATTTTTTTATTTATTTAAATAAATTATATTAGGGAAGACAGCGGAATATTGTGACTAACTTACCTTATTTCATTATTAAAGTAAATAATTATTATGTTAAAAAATTACATGCTAAAATAGCATTCTTCTCTGCCCAACTTTAAGGGGGGGCGGCGCCCCTGTGACCCCCGTATTGACCGGCCGCCACTGCTTAGGGGTACTTAATAGTTACTCGTACAGTGTATTTTGCCATTAAATGATACTATCCCAACTGAGTCATAAGGATATTTAATGCATTTGCCTATGAAAAGGCAACTATGAATCCATTTTTTAAAATAAATAAATAAAAACATAGTTTTAGGTGCTCTGACTCTGCTAATGTCAGACTCTCTGTTATGTTCCTCCATGACTGGTGGTATTATCTTGTTACACCAAAATGTTAACAGAACACGACAGACACCAGGTGATGGATTTTTAGCACAGTAGCTGGAGGTTCTGTGCAGTGAAATGGCAGCATTGTGTCATTCTGATAATATATATATAGTGGCAGAACCATGTGAATGACCCATCTTCAGGAGGTTCTCATCCAAAATTTTACAATACATGGCCCTGCCCCTCAGTGTGGCAAATTCGGTCTGTACCTTTATCAGAGAAACAGCCCTGGTGTTTCTACCCCAATGCGTGATAGTATGGATGGTGTTCTTAGGGTCAAAGTCAGCATTTCTTTTCCTTCAAACACAGCGAGGTGAGTTGATGCCAAAGACCTAAATTTTGGTCTCATCTGACCACAGTAATTTCTGCCAATCATTCTCTGTTCATTGACAAACTTCAGGCATGCCTGTAAATGTGCCTTCTTGAGGAGGGCGACCTTGCGGGCGCTAAGGAATTTCCATCCAAGGCTGCATATGGTGTTACCAGTTGTTTGTTTGGTAACTTTTGTCCCAACTGCCTTGAGATCATTCAGAAGCTCCTCCTGAATTCAAATAAGTATTTAGCATTAAATAGAGCTATTCTAACTGGCAGAGGAGGAGGTTGCAGAATATGACCACCTCCACCTCACCCAAGCCCAGGAAGATAATCTAAATTTCTTTGTTGAATTTGTGTTTCTGTCCGGTTGTACCACTAGGTACATACACAAGTTCCAGTAAGTCCGGAATGTAGCATTTGTGCCATCGTTCCTGGGTGAACTGTTGATGTTTTTTTGATCCACCACTCCTACTTTGATTAAAAGTTGCAGGTTATTTGTTGCTACCTTGTATAATGAAGACTACATTACATTATAGCTTTCTGCTACAAATACACACAGATATGGTTTAATATTCCAGTTAGTGTTCATACCTCAGACAAAGTTTCAGTGTTTAAGTCTAGGCTTAATTTTTTTTGTTTGTTTGTTTGTTTTGTCATGCCTTTTGTCAATATTTTTATAGTAAATGGAGCAGATCTTTGGGACTTATGTGCATAGAGTGGTATGGTAACCTGGCATGTTTGGATGCTGTCTTTCCCTATGCTTATGAGCTTTGTTTGTTGGAGTTTTTTGACTGTAGAGTGACTGGCTTTTTTACTCCCCAGGAAGCACTTCTGGTTGTCCCTTTCAGTGATCCTTACATTGACCTTATCGATTACTTATGGGTGTAAAAATAAAGGGAGGCAGTTCATTACAGGACATTTATTCAAGATTGTGCATGTTCATATACATTTTTATTTAATCAATTTAGTTTTTAGTTTTAGGTTTTTTTTATTTTTTTTTATGTAACATTTTAACAGTCATTAATGTTTCAAAGCAGCTTAACAGAATCAAAAAGAAAATTAGGGAAATTAGTTTGTAAGGAAATATGTATAAATTATAATCAGATAATATTAATATAAAATATATAATCAGATTGTGCCTGATGGCTGAAGGCAACTATGGAAGAAAAAACTTCCTGAGATGTTAATAGGAAGAAACCTTAAGAAAAACCAGACTCAACAGGGAACCTGATTTGGGTGATAACTGATAGTAGGGACTGATCTACAGTCATACTGGGTGTTAGGAACCTGGAAGTTCAGTAGGTGAAATCTCCAACCAGATGTGGGGAACATAAATAAGTCAGACAGGACCGGAGGGCAGAGGCAGTCTTGATCACTGGCAGCTCAGGGGTGCTGTTTAGAGACAGAGAGAGAGAGAGACAGAGAGAGAGAATGACAACAGTTAAGTATGGTTACAATCTCATAATGTATAAGGTGAATGTACAGTATACAGTATTTAGTGTAGAGTGTGAGCATCGACTCCGCAAAAACGAACTATGACAACATAACTAAAAGTGAGAGCCAGTAGGAAACACAGACATGAGGACTCCATAGGAAATAAAGCAACCAGACACGCCAAACACTGCATTTAAAAGTTTTTTTTTATATTTTGTTATGTTTTACACCTTAAAATTAATTCACATCCATTACTCGACAATAACAAGCTCACCTAGAAATGCTCTACCAAGGTCAGGTCTACTTTGTCATTGTGTCTAGAATGATGAGGAAGAAGGAATGTGAATCCATTTTAAGATACATAAAATGTGAAAAACCTTTTGGTCTGAGAACTTTCTTTTGACAGTGAAAATATCACTTATGAAATATTTACTCTGTACAGATTTGCAAAGGGTGATGAACACATCTATATAAAATATAATGCTGCATTATATACTTAGCACTAATTCATCCTTAAGAAGTATGTATTTTTATAGCACATTCGATTGAGAACTGCTTTTTTCCTCAATCGGTGAACTGTATAGTCATCATATAAAGGGACAAGAATAGCCTAAGGCAACTTCTCAGTTGCAGTGGCATAACATGACAATAGACATGATTCCTAATTTCTCTGTCATGAAAGAAGTGATTTGTGCAAAAATAATAAAATATAAAAATATATAATAATAATAATAATAATAATAATAATAATAATAATAATAATAATAATAATAATGTTATTTTTTTATGGCTAGTTTGCCACTGCTCATAAGTTTGTTCAAATTTATATGTTTACAAGTTATAATAATAATAAATGAAAATAAATGTTCAACGTACCAAAAATGTATTGTACCATGACTTTAGAACTAAGGTACCATGACTACCAAAACTGTGACCTTTGAGGCTTATACACCCCTAATTATGTGACAGTGAACATACCTAACACTCTCTCACTCTCATTCTCTGATACCCTCTGCCCTCTCAGTCTGCCTGATCTATTGTTGTCCTCAACTTCTGGTTGAAGTTCTCATCACATGGAGACCGCTCACTGCTAGATATGGTCTGTTTATAGGGGGGGCCTACAGCCCATGCCTCTTACCATATTCATGCTCCTCCCTCGACCAAGAAGATAAGACCAAGGAAACCCTTCAGCACCATGCCCCATGGCTGTTCAAGAGGGGCAGGACGGCTCTTTTCGCCAGGACTGGCAGGGCATAACTATTATCCTGCTGTCACCGGCTCCCTATAAAAGGCAGCGCATCAGTTTGGTGAGTAGCAGGTCTTGAGTGGAAAACTCACAAGTATTTCTCTTTCTACACTTCCACAGGCTGGAAACTCTCCTACTCAGGGGTATGCCGCTAAGTAAGGGCCAATGGCAGGCTTCAACTGCCTCTTCTGGTTCCTCATCTTCAGTCTCAATCAGCAGCAACCATCCCCTGGTTTGGGATGACAGCTGCCACCTTCTTCTTCTTACCTCAATAATAAATAAATAATACAATAAAGGCATTTGACTGATGAGGATGATTTCACTTAGAAACTACAAAGATGGCATTTTACTGCATTTGATACAAACAGTTTCACTGTATTCCCAGTATCACTGCAATCTCTTTGATGGTTTTAGGACTAATATTTTGAACCCAAGTCTCTATAATTGAATGGCTGCTAACCTTAGCAAAGTTGTTAGCAAAGTTGTTATCTAAAAGGCATTTGCGGTTAAACAAATGCACATTTGACCTTAAAGCACACAGTTATGCAATGGACTAATTAATGGTCACACTTTCACATACCACCCAAATGAGAATTGGTTTCTCCTTTGAGTCTGGGTCCTTTAAACTTTTCTTTCTCTCTTTTCTTTTCCATTGCTAACGTTCTTGTAAAAAGGTGCAAATTAACAACATTTTTAATCAATGCAATTATTGTGTTTGAAAAAAAAAATAGAACTGACCAAATATATTTTTGTCATACTGTATTACCTGAACCTATAAGAAAGTACACGCAGAGAACAAAAAGGGAAATAAAACCTTATAGGCTGCACCACATCCTGTGTAGTGGTGAGAGAATACATACAGAGGCAACGTGATTGTATGACAGCAGATGTACACACCTTACTAGCACATCTAACAAATTCTGCTCACTGATAAATTTTGGATGCTCATTCAACTTTTAATTCTACATCACTAAGGTAAGACACAGAAAACACTGATGCACATTAGACAGTTATTACATGCAAATTGTTCTCATTTATTGAATTAAATTTAGTTCCCTGGTCAAACGTCAGCAGTGTTTGTAGACAGCTAATGAGATGCAAGTAGTTTAATATTACAGAGACACTACTTAATTACACCAATTTAATGTGCCAGCAATGTGTCAGTTTTTAAATCTAATGTCTCTATTAAGTTCATTTATATTTTGTCAGAAGAAAAACTGAACTAAACTGAAGCTTATATATATTATACACATCTGGACATGTGCATCTTTTTTCTAAATAGACTGGCATGATGACCCGTTGTAACCTCGCTGGGTTCATACTACTGGCAGCTGTAGCATTTTTTTCCTCTTTGCGGACATTAAACTCTGTGGAGGAGCTGAAGGAGACAGGTTTTGGAAGACCACCTCCTAGACATGGACAAGCACTTCTAGTGTGGTATGTCCAAAACTGTATTGACAACAATATGGTGTCTCTCTGTGACCCCATGAAAGGTGAATACGGTTTCCATAAGTTCAGCAACAAAGGACCAGTTTTTCTCCTACCCAGGCTGAAGGATAAGAAGACATATGGCTACTTCACCCTAGGAAACCTTCATTACAAACATGCCAAGGATCTACCATATGAAGTCAGAAAATATTATAATCCACATGATCTAAAGAGCAACATGGACAGAGTCATTGTGAAGTATAATAAAAATAAGAACAAAATAGAGGAAGTGTTCATTTCAGAGCACTACAAAATATTAAAGACATATATTGTTGGTTTGCCTCTTATCACTCAGTTAAGGCAACAGTTAAAAAACATTTAAGCTGAATCTTCTATCTACTGTACTGTAGGTCTAGTTGTATCTTCTGCACCTTCTTGGCATTAATGGAAATTTTGCCAGTTTTATACTGTTTTTAGAAAAGAATGGAAAAGCCTTTAATTGAAACAAAATTTACAATAAAAGTCCTTTAAAATTTAAAATATTATTTTCATTAACCTGCATTATTTAACAACAGTTGTATTTCACAATTTGACATGTAAATAGTTGGTCATTATGAGTGAGCCAACTTTCAGTTCTCAATCTCACACCTGTTTGCCTATATTTAGTCACTTCTCATTTTAACTTTCACTGTTGTGTAACACAAACTGCAAAAAATGTGTTTATGATAAATATAATACAAATCAAACAAAAAAATTTTTTTTAATGTTTTACTGAACTTGTAGATGATTCCCTTTTCCATGTCCTTCAGGCAATTACATTCAGTCTGTCATAATAATAAGAGTTTATAATCATGTTTCTTTTTTGGAAAATCTGAATATTTGGGGGGAAAGACAGTAAAATCTAAAAGAAAACCTTTAATTATTAAAGAAATCAAAAGCTTGTAAATATTTACATGGGAAAGCAACAGTAGTGCAGTAGGTAGCCAACCATACAAGTAACCATTGGCTCAGTCCTAAGGATTGCTGATGTGTGGAGTTCTGCACAGTATATCTTCCCCAAACCCTCTGTGTGGGTTTTCCGATTTCCTCCAACCTCTCAAAAATATGGAAGGAGACAGATTGTTCATTTGGGGACTTTTGTGTGTATTAATGTTTAACCTTACAACCAGAATATTGTCAAAATGTGTATTATTACATTATGTAATAGTTTGGCTTTTAGATTGGCTAAACGGTACACTATATTATTACTTGAAGAGAGATATTTAATAATAAATTATTATGTGAAGTAAATTCAAAAGTTCCTGCTCATTCATAACTAATCATGTAATAATATAATTTGTGTGTAATACGAACTGCACACCTAAGCAGAAGGAGGTCTCCTGAAACTGGCATTGTTCAAGCCCAAGGAAATCAAATAAATCAAAAAGGCAATAAATCAAAAATAGTTAAAGGCTTACAGAAAACATTGCTGGAGTATTCTGACACCTTTTCGTTTTTTTGTTAGATTTTATTTACTTACCCACTTTATAGTCTCCAGTACAGGGCTTAGATACAAGTAATAATGGCACAAAGACATATAGTAAGAATAAATGTCACCTTTTAGGGTGTAGTGCAACAGAAACATTCTTCCATCAGTTCACATCACAGCAATGCCACTGCAATCTGTGGCCAGGGTCCAGGGTAGCAAAATTGGTGATGCTGTCTGGGTGTATACCTCACCCTGGCAGTCACAGCAACACTGGGCATTTTTTTCAGGTAAATGTCAGTGTATGTATGTGTGAGAGGGCAGAAAGCAATTGTAAATCTTATCCCTTGCTGGTTAGTAACTGCGGATTGATGGAAGGACTTGCTGATGGAAACTAGCATGTGAGCAAATTGCGGAGAAAATTGGTAAAAACAACACAGTAATTCATAATAAAACACACAACTTTAAATATCAAAATTAGCAATATGTTTTTTTAAGGGAATATAAATATAATACAGTTGAACCTTGGATTACGAGCATAATTCGTTCCAGAGGCAGGCTCATATTCCAAAACACTCCTAAACCAAATCACATTTTCCCATAAGAAATAATGAAAACTCAAAAATAAATACATAAAAATAATTAATACAATATATAAAGTAAAAATAAAACTAATTAACCTGCACTTTAACTTAAAAAAAAAAGTAAAAATAAATCCAGACAGATAAGTGTTTCCGTTTATGCGTGCAGGCGCCGTGTGTGTGTGTGTGTGTAATGTGCGTGCACTGTTTTATCAGAAAAATTAGCAAGGAACATCGCTAATGACACTTGCATGAGCGCATACTAGCGGAATCACTGCTGTAAAGTAAAAAAAAAATTTCTATATAAGAAGTCTCTAATGAGACTTGCTTTTGCTTTATATGCGGACACACACCTGTGTTATAATAAACAGTACATGCGCTCTGTACACACGCACTTACAAACACAAAATAAAATGTTTTACACACACACACGTGATCACAGTGTCATAGTAAACAGTACACCCATGGATGTTGATTATACCAGTAAGAGACGGGCACTAAGACCCAGCAGGGGAGCCGATTACCCAGAATTCCGCAGTGCAAGAGAGAGAAAAACAATTAGTTCAGTTGTGATCACGTGACGCTCTGCGTCAAAACAAGAAGCGCATGCGTGATACATGATACTCGGCACTCGTAAACCAAGACTTGCTCATTTTTCAAGTCAAAATTTATTACAAATCTTTGCTCATCTTGCGGAACGCTCGCAAACCGTGTTACTCGCAATCCGAGGTTCCACTGTAAAAGGATTTTATTACTATCAATATATTTGCCAATAGTCTGATACTTATTCAGCTGACTAATATTAACCCTTGTGTGACAATGACAAACATGTCGATTATCACACTGACATTTTTTTATTTTACCCCCCAAAAAATTTAATTGTAACAGTGCAGCTGTTGACTTTTCAATTCAGGTGTTTCAATCAGGGCTCATATCCCCAGTGATAGGCAATCTTTAAATGCTCTACAGAATGAATAGGCACGAATTCTCACAGAAATACTCCAAAATCTTGTGGACAGCCTTCCAACAAGAGTGGAAGTTGTTATGGCTGCAAAAAGGGGACCAACTCCATAGTAAAGTATTTGTATTTGGATACAATGTTATTGCAGGTTCAGTCAAATAACTTTGACCATATATTGTACATGAGGATCAAGGATTTGGAGTTCTGTTTGTGTTGGCTATAATTTTTGACAGCACTTACTAGCCTTTACTCACCTTTTTCCCCTTGCATGGTGCTACACAGGCCAGTCAAGAGAGCTTTGACAGAGCTGTAAAGCAGAATATGAACAGATGTCCCCGGATGATTAATGTGCTTCTTTCCCTGATGTCTAAAGAGAAGTGTGCCAGCACCCCTTCTACTCCTCCTC
>JAAGKR010001941.1:11856-70952 GCA_011419295.1 Clarias macrocephalus
CCGTGTGTGTGTGTGTGTGTAATGTGCGTGCACTGTTTTATCAGAAAAATTAGCAAGGAACATCGCTAATGACACTTGCATGAGCGCATACTAGCGGAATCACTGCTGTAAAGTAAAAAAAAAATTTCTATATAAGAAGTCTCTAATGAGACTTGCTTTTGCTTTATATGCGGACACACACCTGTGTTATAATAAACAGTACATGCGCTCTGTACACACGCACTTACAAACACAAAATAAAATGTTTTACACACACACACGTGATCACAGTGTCATAGTAAACAGTACACCCATGGATGTTGATTATACCAGTAAGAGACGGGCACTAAGACCCAGCAGGGGAGCCGATTACCCAGAATTCCGCAGTGCAAGAGAGAGAAAAACAATTAGTTCAGTTGTGATCACGTGACGCTCTGCGTCAAAACAAGAAGCGCATGCGTGATACATGATACTCGGCACTCGTAAACCAAGACTTGCTCATTTTTCAAGTCAAAATTTATTACAAATCTTTGCTCATCTTGCGGAACGCTCGCAAACCGTGTTACCTTCCAACAAGAGTGGAAGTTGTTATGGCTGCAAAAAGGGGACCAACTCCATAGTAAAGTATTTGTATTTGGATACAATGTTATTGCAGGTTCAGTCAAATAACTTTGACCATATATTGTACATGAGGATCAAGGATTTGGGGTTCTGTTTGTGTTGGCTATAATTTTTGACAGCACTTACTAGCCTTTACTCACCTTTTTCCCCTTGCATGGTGCTACACAGGCCAGTCAAGAGAGCTTTGACAGAGTTGTAAAGCAGAATATGAACAGATGTCCCCGGATGATTAATGTGCTTCTTTCCCTGATGTCTAAAGAGAAGTGTGCCAGCACCCCTTCTACTCCTCCTCCTAATCCTTCTCTTTGCTCTTCTTCAGAGCTGCTGTGTAGACCTGGTATCCCTCCTCCTGAGCACATGAAGCACCCCATTCTGTTCACGCTGTCCCTCGCTGAGCAATGGAGCCTGGGTAGATTATAATTGTACTGTCTTTAGAACAATGTGCCAGTGCCCCCTAGTGGTAAACACTAAACATAAGAAAGCTCACGTTCTTTGGCGTCATTGAACCATCTGAATTCAGAGTGAATTCTGAATAACTTAGCAGAGCACTAAATATGCAGTACGATAATAGTGATAGGTTTCCTTACCAACAAAATCAATCATGATCATCATCTCTATCAGGTGGGCTTTATAAATTCTTAAAAATAAAATACAAGTAGGTTGAACCATCTACTGTATATAGCAATTTAGATTAAATGAAAATAATTGAAGATTAAATGTGTCTTGTTCCCATAAAGGTTTCAAGCAGCGTGTTATATCTAGCAACAGTCCTGCCATCATAAGAACTATGTCAATCATTCAGAGAACTGGAAAATAGTTGCCAATGTCATTTTCAATGTGTAGCTCTGCAGAGGTTCATGTGGCCTGTTGCAGGGCACACCAGACTCAGCGTAATTCTCAACTCGCTTTAAAGCAGAGTTCACATTCAGCTTCATTCTGCTCACTTAGGAGTGCAGAAACTGCTAGATTTATACCAACAGCAATGATGGAATGTGATACAGAGAAAGGCTGAAATTTTATACAATAGATTTTTTCCCCCTACTAGCCATGGTGTAGTGCTAGAGAAAAGCCCATTAAAATCTATGCTGCACGCTGATAAATATCTGTCTGCCGTAAAGAGCTTGTATTAAATATTAATATTATTTTTAAATATTTTATGTAGCTAATTTGTATTCAAATTGGATTAATTCTTTATACATAAGTTCTAAGTAAAGCTTACTGCTCTTGGACATTAATTCAGGCCAGAACCTTATGTTCATTACATTATTCCACCCCCGCTCACTCACTTTTTAATTTTAATAATTATACTTTTTAGATTTTAGGGCATTGGTGGCTCAGTGGTAGGTTTGTCGGCTGCCATACAGAAGGCCCAGGTTCATTTCCCACCCAATGACCAAGCCCCAGCCACTAAATCCCAAGACCGGATAAAATGGGAGGGTTGTATCAGAAAGGGCATCCGGCGTACTGTATATCCAGTGCCAAGTTGTGTGCAGATGAGATGATCTGCTGTGGTGACCCCTCAACAGGAGCAGCCAAAACACTAACAACATAATTCTTAGATTTTTATTACTGTCTTGGTAATTTTCAAATTATTAATACTTTATTCTTATAATGGTGATCATTCTAACCTTATTTCACTTTTCTGACTCCACAAAATGCCTAAATAGGGAAAGAAAACTTCAGTCATGTAAAATCCAAACTGGGAGATATACTGAATAGTTAGAGATTTGGGCCCAGGCTCATTATTTCCTTTCATTGAGAGCTTAATTTTATTTCCTTTCATTGAGCAGACAGGTTTTTTTTTTTTTAAGTTTTACTCTTAACACTGACATTTTGTTCATTGCTGATCAGTTAATATCTGCTTTCCTAATGTAATATCATCAAAATAAAATTAAAATTAGCAAAAAAGATATACAGTATAGTCCTGGTAAGGAGAATTTTTGCAAGTACACTCTAAAAATGCTTTGTTAAAAACAACCCAAACTGGGTTGTTTTTAACCTAGCTGCTGGATAAATATTGGACCAACTACATACTGGGTTAATTTAACCCAGCAAAATGGGTAATTTATTTAACCCAGCAAGATGGGTAAAATATTCAATCCAAATGCTTAACTATATATTTAACTATAATGCTGGTTTAATTCTACCTCACAAATAGGTTATTTTTGCAAACCATACATATATGCAATAAACACCCAATTGGATGAATAAATCATAGAAAAAATATTTATATTTATTTTTCAAAAGCACAAGATCAGATAATACTAAACAAGTTCAACAGCGACATCATTACGATACTATTACTGTGTATAGTGCTGGTCATTATCTCCCAACATCAGGATATAGGGGTACAGCCTCGACACTTCAGCCTGCTGGAGATATTCCACGGTGTCGGTTCCAACCTTAGAAAAATAGAAATTAAAGAAAGTAAAAGTTTATGGAAAAATCGAGAGGGTTGGCTAGTATGCATATTTGTAAGAAGATTAGTGTTTTGTAACACCTCAGCTTTTTATATGTGGTTGCTAACGCTAGCAATCTAGCTAAATGCTAGCATCATGCTGGCACTACAGTTAACAATTTAGCTTTCATTCATCACTTCACCATCTTCATACACCCTGCAAGCATTCTACAAAGAAAGCTAAAAAGCCCAGACATTTTTGCAATTTCTTTCATACACAGGTGGGGCTCTTTGGTTTGGCTAGCAACCATTGTCAGATAAACTAGCATGCTATAGCACAGACCAGGCTGAAAGTTTGAGTGTAACGTTAACACGGTAACAGTAATAAATGTTACATACAGTGAACAAATTCAGTCATAGTTGAGTGAAAGTGTGTATACAGACCTTATATTTAATGTTTACATTTCCTCCTAAATGCTTGAGGAGGAAGCCCAAAAAAAGACACGGAGCTGACACAGCCACTGAATACACCGGTAAACTTCGGGGGAGGGGTGGTCTTGTCTTTGATGTTAGCTGTTACTAGCTAACCCAACTCCAACCCAGCAAGCTGGGTTAAACAAAAAGTACCCAATTCCCTGTAAATAAGCCAGAAAAATTACCCAACGGAGGCAACCCAGCGTTTGGGTAGTAAAAACAACCCAGCATTTTTTAGTGTGTAGAAAGATAAATCCTGGTGCATGTTTGGAGATCCTGCTAATGGCAGGTGTGTCCACAGGAGGGTAACATTAAATGGAGACACTATGGCTTCACCAAGTTTTGTAAATGAATGTAACAACCTGAAGAAAAAAAATAAAACGAGATATTTTGATAAAGACCCATATAATAATAAACGAGTGACATTTTGTTCAGGGTGAAAACATACGTAATGTGCTACATAGCAACTTTGTAAGAAGACAATAGTAATCATGTACTCATTCATTTTCTCAATTTATTGCTAACAAATAACTAGCAGACTATGTGTTATTGTATTACAATATCCACCACTTTGTAGCCTTGTCAGTTTCCACGCAACCAAAATATAAACTGAGCAACAACTCTGGAGCTTTCATTGCCTATGGCACTAGTTAATACTTTTATTATCTGCTCACCCCATCCATATCTGTAAACAGCCCCCAACAACCTATAACTGTCAAAATGACTTAATTATAAATATATTATCATATACTTTTAGCTGAAAAACTATTTTTTCCTATTTTCAAATATTTTAAAATGAGCTACATGCAATATTACGTTGGACGCCAAATGATTTTCTCACTAGTGTAGAATAATATCCCATGACAAAGACACTTACTTACGAGTCACATACTACAGGTGCATGTGATTTATCTCTGTAAAGTGAGAGATGGGCATTTCAGAGTGACTTACAGATGGGTTTTCTTCTCATAAATAGCCCCTTCTGGTCCTCAGTGTGACAGTGGCAGGCCTGTGGCAACAAGCCCAGAGAGCAGGTGATGGATGGGGCTGCCAGGCTTTAGTGTCTTCCACCAAAGTGTTTCAGCACACAGAGGTAACTAATCAGAAGAGTGTGAGTAAAAGTGAAGATTTCCAAAATCATGGCCAGACTCAATGTCTGATAGGTCTCATTACTTCCCACATTTGTCAGTTTTTCTCTTCTCTGCTTCTTATTATATCTCTAGCCTGGGCAAATTAAACACACTATTGTTGCTCATTGCAAATGGTTTGTATTGACAGTGCTTACACGATATAGATCATTAGTTTGTAGCTACTGTATATTTAAGGATCAAACTGTTTAGAGACAAAGACGTCAAGGTTGTTCTGTGAATTAAGGTTTAGTGTTCACATGAAAAGAGTTTGTGTAAAATATTATAACTGTCTGTTTTGGTTGTAAATCCTATAATTTTTCTTTGAGATAATGAAATTTCCGCAGCGCAGTTAAACATTCAAATCTCAAGTTCAGGGTAAACATAGTGCCTTTTATTTGCAATAAACCTTTCACTTATGGACTGATTGAACATACTATATTTTGTCATTCTGCTTCTGAAAATACAATTTGATATTATTATAGCATTATATGCTCCAAGAGGCTATAATGACTACACATAAACACAGCTAATACTGAGGTAGAATGTTAGAAGTGGACTATAGGACTTCACAAAGAGTTAGCCATCCATTTTATTTTATAACACTGGCCATGTTATCAAACACAAAGCTCAGTATGCTGTGTCTAGTGAATTAAAATGGATCCTTGTGAAATGTAATCACCCCATGTGGGCATTAAATCTAAATTATGCAAGAACAGAAAGCTCTGGCGGTGCGGTGTAAGCACATATAGCTTTAATGGAAGTAACCTTGATGCCCTTCATAACACCCCATGCATGAGGAGAAAATTTTTAACAGAGACCTGCAAGGATATGATTCCGGAGGGACATAGTGTCACAGGACAGTGTGAAGGCTATATCACTGCTGTTACACTATCATTAGCTAGAACGAGCATCCCAACAATCATGAGGGAGACACTGCCTTCATTAAGTATAGGAGGTTTATTAAGTGTAAAGGGAGGAGGGGGTCAGGAGAGCACCATATCTACCTTTAATCACTAACCCAGTTATTTCATTTTATAGTTGGGTAGAACAATAATTTAATTAAAATACACAAGAGATGACCAAGCATGGCAATAAAAGCAGCTCACTGAACTCTCCGGAATTCTTTCCCTACATTTTCATTACATTATATGTTCACTTACTGTACCCAGTCCATATACATAGAGTTTCAGATTCAGTACACAGTATACAGTTTCAGATCCACCTTGTTCTGGCTTAATGTACATGATAGCATCATGAAATTGTAGACTGTTCACCGTTTTTTTTTTTCTTATGAATACTCCATGGATCCCCTGAAACTTTTTAAAAAAATTTTAATGATAAGGTTGTTTTAGATTGAGTTTTAGTACTATCAGTAAAGCATTCCTGCATTTAGATGATAAAACTTCTACATCTTCCCCAATCAAATGTTCTGCAATTTAGGATATGTCAAGCAAGATAATAATTAATAAATAAATAAATAAATAAATAAATAAATAAATACAAATAATACAAATAATAATAATTTTGCCTTCATTGTTCATTTTCATGTAGCATGCTGCCACTAGCAACAACCATGAGCTACTGTGTGAGGCAGATATTGTGCATGGGCAATACACACAAACTAATAACAGATCAAAAAAATTTGCTTTTTGCTGAATGTGTTATCCATGTCTTCAAATCTTCATTTTATAGGCTACTCAGGTGAGCACATTGTCATTAGGTGACATCTTTGCGATTTGTGTTTGGCAAGAAAATGAGAAAGGAGGAAAACTTCACTATTCCAGATGCATTGTAAACCTGAATAAGTTGGTAAAACTCAAAAAATTTGAGGTAATCAGTTACTGTACATACATTTTTTTTAAGCAATGACGTTTCCAATTTTAAGTAAACAGAACTATGAGTATTCATATTAATTGTTCTTTACTTGCATTATTGAGTAGCCTAACTCATATTATTTGGTTAGCAATTATCTTTTTGTTGTTGTTGTTGTTGTTGTTGTTGCAAATCAAATAAATTGTTGTTGGTCTTTCGGCTGTTCCCGGCAATGGGTCACCACAGCAGACAATCCAGTTCGCACACAAGCTTGGCACAGGTTTTACGCCAGATGCCCTTCCTGACTCAACCCTCCCATTTTATCTGGGCTTGGGACAGACACTTCATCCAGTTGTTGGAAATCAAACCCGGACCGTTCGCATGGCAGGCGAAATACTTTCCACTGAGCCACCAGTGCCCAATGACACAAAATCGCTAGTCTGAAAGATTTTAAGGTGACAGTTACTGTTACTTAAGTACTTACAGTTACCTTAAAAGGTGTCATTTCTACAAACTCATGAATACCAAAAAGTTCTAAATATTCATCAATGTCTAGTAATTTGAACTAATTGTAATTATTTACGTTAACAGTACTCACTCAATTGTCATCTATACCGCTTTAACCTGTATTCAGGGTCACAGGGGGCCTGGAGCCTATCCCAGGAGCCTTAGGCGGGGTAAACCCTGGACAGGGTGCCAGTCCATCGCATGGTTAACAGTACTCAATATGTTTAATTACTTTCAGCATTAGGCTTTACAGTGTGGGAACATGGTGGAGGTTTCCTTTACCCAGTAGTCATCAAAGTAGCACAGTAACGTTTGTATATATGTGCAGCTCAATGCACTTCTTTGAAATGTATAAAATATTTATATCTTATTTAACATTTATATCTTTGATAGTGTAAAGTTATTTACCAAAAACGCTACTTAATACATTTAGCTTGAATACGTTTTTTAATATTTTTTAAACTATTTCTTACAATACCATATTTAACACTGTTTACATGTATTGATGGTTTATGGCAACTAGATGGCAAATACAGTATGCTGTCTATTTCAGAGGTCAAAGACGACTGTTTTAAAGCTGGTGTATGTTTTGATGGATGACTGAAGTTCATGACAGGCTGATCAGTTCTAGCCTGATCATGTTTCCTTCATATCGAGCTGTTAAGGTTAATGTAAAATAACCTTAAATATTGCTTCTCTGTATAGTCTCCCAAGTTCTAGTTATTGTGTTGCAAAATATTGGAAAACGATTTTGGATAAAAGATGTTAGGTAAAAAAGACAATTTACCCAAAGTTATACAAATTCTATTTTTTTATGAACTGCTGACAATATTTCTCCTTAATTCTAAATATAACTATTATTATTAAGAGTGTATATCTATAGGAAATGACATCACAACACATCTAACTAACTGAACATCATGCAGTATTTGCAGAGTTTTAATAACTCAAATTTAAAAAATGCAAATAAGTTGTAAACAAATTGTGTTAATACTTTGGCTAAATAACATTTAGAAATCAGTATTTAGTGAAATAACCCGATCTGCAATTACAGTTTTCATGTGTTTTGGCATGCTCTCCACCAGTTTTTCATTTTGTTGTTGAGTAACTTTTTTACCACTCTTTTTGCAAAAAAGCAAACAGCTTAGCTTTGCTTGATGGTTTGTGACCATCCATCTTCCTCTTGATGATATTCCAGAAGTTTTCTGGAGTAAATTGCAGTTTATTTATTACAGTTAATTATTTTTTTCCATGGCTGTATTTTCATTTACATACCGAAACTGCTGATCTACTGTGATTTTCGTGCACAACCATCTCTAGGGTTTACAGAGAATGGTTCCCACTTACAGACATTTAAATTAGAAATTTCCGCAGATACAGCGAATCTACAAACATTCGTAGGTCCAAACAAATCGCGAAGAAGCTTTTTGTGTATTGCAAAAAAATAGATACTGCAGTGCACCAGAAACCAATATTTACAATTATATACAATATTTTCAATGTGTAAGTGAATGTATAAAATGTCCAATGTGTGGTGTACGGTATGTGTGTGCGTGTGGGAGTGCGAGAGAAACTAGTCAGCCTCACCTTTTTCAAAGAATCTACGATGGAAAATTGCTGTCCTGTAAAGCTGTCCTGATGTTACATACCGTAATCCAAATTCTTAAATAAGTTCAGAGATCAATATAGCTCAGAGATGAAATGGCATCCATTTTTTTAGCTTTGTTAGCCCACCATCTGCAAAATTTTGGTAACCTTTTGTCAGTGCTCCGACATTGGGCCAACATTGGGCCAACAGCAGTGCAAACACTGGGCTAATGTTGGCATCAGTGGTTGGCCCAATGTCATTTTGTCAGTTGACCCAAATTTGGCCCTTTAGTGGTTGGTTCAGTAGATAATCACAAGGTTGGCACAACGTTGGTATCGTAGATAATGGCAAGGTTGGAAATTAAATTATATTGCTTTAGCCTGTGCAGCAGGCTCTCTCAATGATTCCATCAAATTAGGAGCTTATATGAGCTCATATGAGTTGGATACCAATCTAGTACATAAATAACATTGAAAGAATTATACATCTAACTCAAACGATGATCCAACAATGTCGGCTGTTTTGCTCCTATTCTCCCTGATAGACGGTCTTCTCTGCATTTACTCTACTGGCTGACCAATGCTGTGAGTGTGTGTGCGCATGCCACTTTCCATTTGTGATGCCATTTCCATTTGTGAACAATGTGTACAAGAACAGACATACTCTTTTTTTAAAAGATTGCTAGCTATTTGTGAGTATAATTCTGTTTCCTAAATATTGCCTATAGAACTAGGAATATGAAAATAATTTGTAAGAAAATGCAATGCATTGAGAGAACGAGACAGAGAAACAACAACTTGCCTATTGTCGCTCATGCACGCAAACATTTTGTATGCTGCCAAAAGACTTTTACCAGTTTTACTGGATGTATCTGTCTCTATGATGTCAGCTAAACAATGGTAATGAAATGTTGTTATTCATTTATTTCTCTGTTGTTAAATGTAGGTGTATAAACGGTTAAAAATATATGTACAATAATAAATAATATGCAGACAGCGGTTTTATTTTCTTATATTTTCTAAAATTATAAATGTTAAATTCATTGTGTTTTGTGCTCAATTGTGAACACAGTCAAACACTAGTCATTGAGAACAGTCACGAGATGGCGTTAAACGCTGGGAGGAACCTAAAACCCCACAGAAGCCAGGTGCTGCAGCTTAAATCCTGCAGCCAAGTTAAACACAAGCCAAAGTTTTATGCCTCTTTGCTCCTAACTACAAGTGGGTTAATATTCTTCCAAATGAGATGTAAATACCCTTGAGTAAGAGATAAGAGAGTTGAGAATTTGTGGTGGTAACATGACAATGCAGTTTTGCTGTAATGTGGTGATAAAGATGTTTAGCTATGCACTATTATGCTAGGCTAATCGACCTGTTACCAGTGAATGCAGCAGCATACCGAGCCATAGTAAGGTTAGAACCATAGGGGTTGTTGCCATAGTAAGTGCCAGAGACGTTAAAGGGCTAATATACAGGACATATTGTTTTGTGGTTTATGTGGTTATTGAATATATGTACTAAGGTAAAACATATAATTTGACAATTTTGATAGGTTATTTACTGTTTGAATTGCTGTGTATTTTTTGTTTCATCTGGAGAAAAATATGTGTGCTGTAATGCTGGAACTGTTGTTGAACTGAGTTGACGCAAATGTGGAAAATGTTTGTTTTTCTCATCATTTTGCTGGTTGAAAAGGAATATTAAGGAAGTACACTGTTGGAATGTACAATGCTCAAATTATTAATGTATTTACACAGACTAGAGTCACAGGTCATCAAAGATGCTGCAAAGTTGATGATGAAGATAATGATGATAAAGTGACCAAGCTGATGGTGAAAGTATCGAGGTGAATGATGATGAGGAAGCTATACAGTAGAGCCACCTGATATAAAAGATAGTCTTAGGCAATGGGTATATACATATACATTATATTACATACAGTATATTTTTTGTTTTTTTTTTAATCATTTTATCACAAATAAGATTTACATATAAATTTCTGTAGATTTGTGCCAATATTGTGCCAACCCTGCCATTATCTACTGAACCAACACTGGGCCAACCTTCAGCAGTGTGTATCTGGGGTAAGGTTGTCTCTCCGCGGCTGTCTTTAAACAAGGTCAGCTGACCACACTGCATCACCGGGATTCCACTCGCGAGTTGGAGGAGCAGTCTCGCGAGAGTATAATACCAAACCAGTGTGGCTTTTTTATGCTTTACATTGTACAGTGGAAACTTGGATTGCGAGCATAATTTGTTTCGGAACATCTCTAATGACACTTGAGTGCATGCACACTAACGGAATCACTGCTATAAAGTAAAAATAAAACAAATTAACCTGCACTTTACCTTTGAAAAGAAGAGAACCTTGTTTCCGTTAGTGTGTGTGTGTGTGTGTGTGTGTGTGTGTGTGTGTGTGTGTGAAGGCGAGAGGAAAGAGAGGGAGGCACAATGTCTAATGACGCGCATGTGCACACACACACACACAGGCTGAAAGAGCAGTAACCACAGAGTATTGTAATGTCATGTTTGTCGCACCGTCGCTCTTGTTTGCACATTTGCACATGCACTTTATTATGTCTCTTCTGTATAAAAACATAGATAGTTCCCAGCTAGCCAGCTAGCTAGTTTTTTGTTAATTAATCTGTCTTGTCTCAGCTAGCCAGGTAATTAAGCTTCTTAGTTAGCTAGTTAGTTTTTCCGTTAATTTATGTTGTAAATTTATGTTGCCTGTAGCACTTTGGTCCTGGAGGAACATTGTTTAGTTTAACTAACTGTATATGGTTAAAGTGACAATAAAGCCTACTTGACTTGAATTGAAGAGAGAGAGAAAATGGATCTTTAACGTCTCTAATGACACTTGCTTTTGCTTTACACACACATGTGGTATAGTAAACAGTTCACTTGTGCTACTTGTTACACACACACACATACAAACACCAAATAAAAGATGTTTTACACACACACTTGGTCACAGTGTTGAGCAATAAACGCATGCACGGATGTTGATTATACCAGTGAGAGATGTGCACTAAGACCGAGCAGGGGAGACAATTACCCAATATTCTGCAGCGCACGAGAGAGAAAAACCAGCTCAGTTGTGATCACGTGACGCTTGGCGTCAAAACAAGAAGCACATGCATGCTACATGATACTCAGTACTCTTAAACCAAGATTTGCTCGTTTTTTAAGTCAAAATTCATTTTAAAAACTTTTCTCATCTTGAGGAACACTCGCAAACCGCCTTATTCACAATCCGAGGTTCCACTGTATATTTGTGTCAAAGGTATATAATATCTCTATGTCACCTATGTGGATTAACTTGCAGTGAGACGTGGTGTTAGGCACCGCAAGTGACCACACGACGTTCTGTGAGATCCACAAGCTTCCACGAGGACTGCCAAAAAAATTTAATATGTCTCGTTTTTCACACAGAAAGATTGGTAATCACTATGCCAAAACTGCAAAAACTCTCAGTGAATCGTGGTAAACCGTACTTAGGACCACCGCACAAAATGACTGCAGGTGACTGCACCGATCGGCACCTTGGTCCTGTTCAGGACCAGGACCACAGGCTGACTCGTAATTGATAAAGGGGTGTAAGACTCACATTGTCAGACTTGTTAGTATGAAACTAACTGTACTTACTGTAACATCTTTTACAACCGAGGAATGCTGAAGAGAATCTCTGAATATTACAACATGTTGCACAGTAAGGCCCAGTGGAGAGAGTGGACAGCTTTAGCAGGATCTTTTTCCTGCAGGTTGTACGGACTCTCAATGGTAACAGCACATAGAACTTAACACTCTGATCTGCTTTCTCAAACAAAACAATCTCACTATTCATCACAATGCACATTACATATTAACGCACGTTTGCACATTTTGCACACCATGGAATTTTGCACTTTGACTTGGCACATTATTCTGCACATTGTCTTGCTCATGACTGGACATGGTTTCTATATCCCAATACCAGTTCAATTTTATTTTATTGTATTATTTGTACATGATGTAAATTTTTACAGCTAAAGGTTTTTCTATATGTTTTTATATTTATATATTTGCATGTTTTTTCTCCTTGTTATTCTTATTTCTTATTTGGAAACTCTATTTTAATATTTTAGGTCATAAGCAGTCATATAAGAATTTCACTGCATATCATACTGTGTATGTGACAAATAATATTTGAATTTGATTTTAAACAGATGGGCTACAGCAGCAGAAGACCACAACAGGCGCCACTCCTGTCAGCTAAAAACAGGAAACTGAGATTATGATTCACATAGGCTCACCAAAATTGGACAATAGAAGATTGTTGCCTGGTTCAACATTCAGATGATAGGTTTAGCTGGGAAGCATATGTCAATCCTTCCCTTAATACTTGAGTATTGTTTCTAACCACAATGTACCCATTTTTACTAGCAGCAGAATAAAGCACCACGTTACAAATCTAAAATCCTTTCAAACTGGTTTCTTGAACATGACAGTAAGTTCACTGTCACTCAAATTGCCAGATCTCATTCCAATAGAGCACCTTTTGGATGTGATGGAACTGGAAGTTCTGTAGATGTGCAGCCAACAAATCTGCAGCTACTGTGAGATGGTATCATCTTGATATGAACCAAAATTCATAAGGAATGTTTCCAGCACTTTATGCCATTTTAGAATTTATGCCATAAAGAAGAAAGGCAGTTCTGAAGGCAAAAGTGGGTTCAACCCAGTACTAGCAAAGACTACCTAATGAAGTTTCTAATCAGTATAGATTCTTTTAGCTTTAGAATTCTGTAGAAAAAAAAACTGTAAATTAAATCTGTTACTCACTGCCTGCCTATCTATTTGGAACTGTTTGCAGGAAAGATAAGTGCTCTAAGCTTATAGAGTTGACACAAAGTAAGCAGCAGACTGAGCTGTAAGGACATCCATTCATGTTGAAAATTGCTGCCATAGAGACTACTAATCAGCCATACTGTTAAATGACTGTACTGAGTCTTACATACGAAACAATCAACCAAATATAATGAGAAAGGCAGACATGGTAGTTTTTCAAAATGTAATGAACCTCAAAAAATTTAAAGAAACTTTTCCAGGAAGTAAATGCACAGAGAGCCCTAAGAGCTACATATATTTGCAAAACTAATTGTCATTGAATGAGCAAGATTAAATGCTCAATATAGTTTTGCAGTCATTGCTGTTTAATTGCCCAGTTATAATGGTTCTATCATGATGACAAATAGCAAAACTGCTGCACCTAATGGAGGCATCTGTCACTCCAGCAGAAACAGTGGAGAGAATATTAGACGGGTCAAAACAGGAGAGTGAAATAGCAAATTAACAGCTAACTAAACCATAACAACATTTGTAATGCAGACGGTGTTTGATCCCAAGAAATAATTTGAAAAAGCAAAACACGCAAATAGCATTTTGCAAACTGCTCTTCCAGCATTGTGGTTTCAAATCTCAACTTTGGTCCAGTGTGCATGGAGTTTGCATTCTGTCCCAGTGCTTTGGGGGTTTCCTCCAGGTACTCTGGTTTCATCCAACAGTCCAAAGACATGGGGTCAAGCTTTATATGTTTTCCAATTTACATATAATCTGTGATTGATCATGTGAGGGTGTCTGTGCTTGTGCCCCGAAACAGAATCAAGAAGAGGGCAAATGTGTACACTCACCAAAACAAGGGTCTAAGCCTCTAGAGAACATGAGTCTCTGTGGCATCCTCTTGTGAACGTCTTGACATAGGAGTTGAGATGGAGAAAGCTTAAAATAAACTGTCATGGGTACTGTATAACTGTATAAAGGTTTTTTTTTCTTGATTATTGCTGTATAGCTTACACATGCCCAAACACAGAAGCAAGTACGCTATGTATATATTCATAGCTTACTCTGTTGTCAAATCTTAAACAACTAAATGCTGAAAATTCCCAGGCACTTTGATTCTGTTGTGAGCACTTCAGCAGAAACACCCTGTACCCACTGTTCACTGGAGTGATTATTTAGGCTTGTCTTTGCAGCCGCAGGACCTAGGCACCTTGCAGTCATTGAATGAACAGAAACTCCTATGTACTGTACGTATACCAGAGTATTCTTGAGGAAAATGTGAGGTCCGACAGCTAAAACTTGGCCAAATTTCGGTCAATCAACAGGACAAAGATCTAAAACACACCAGTAAATCTACATCAGAGTGGCTGAAAAATAAAAGAATGAAAGTTTTGGAATGGCTTCATCAAAGCCCAGGTCTGATAGGAATTAGACTCAACATCTTCGTTTGCGTGATATCAGATAGTAGGGTCAGATTTACAGTAATATTGTGTGTTAGGAGTATATAATTGTATATTAGACCATATATAAATATAAATACAATTTATGAATAAAAATTAATACATTATATATTCAGAGTAATTTTTATTGAGTTCATACAGTGCAGTCCACTTTCGTTATTGGAGGCTCATACAGAAACTGTTGGTAGGAATTTCAGTACTGAACTATTAAATGACCCCAGCCATCAGAGAACAATAATCACTCTTCATAAATGTGGTGAGCAGAAAAGTATAAAGATAATGTATTTAATATGTTGGATAGTTAACAAAATGAAGTTTATCGGTCAGCTCCAACTCCAAGAATCATAATTACAAGACTTTGCAAAGGGTGCTGCTAAACCTAAAGGAATATTAAAGATATATATTTTCTTACTTCTCTTTAGACTATACGAAAATTTTAACTGATATAGTTTTTATGATTACAATTATGTTGTTGCACTTCTGTTTGTTTACTCATTTAAAGAAAGGGGGATGTGCGTTCTGGCCTTTGCCCGGCTTGACCGCTAATGACACAGGCGCACACTAGGTGGCGATATGCGCTCTATGCCTGTGCCTCCAGAGAAGAAGAGGAAGAACCAATGGGCTTAAAAGTAATCCTTCCGTAGTCATTGTTGCGGGAATCTGCATCAAAACAACAATAAGAGCAATAATTTTCAAAATATTAAAAGTATTTAAATGGTGGGATGTTTCTATATTTTTGGTAACGTATTTTTTAAGGGCGCTAGGAAAGTATCGCTTTCTTCTCGGGATGAGCGTCCTGTCTGTTGATGTATAAAGCAGGTAACTACGGGAAACATCCTAACTGACACCTGATTAGTGTATGCGTGTGGAGGAGGTTAATGTAAAGCAACACAATAGTTTAACTCCTTGTGTTTCATTTAGTTTGTTATACGTAACAGATACTGTAACTTTAATACCCAGCTGTGTGTATTGAGTAAAAGTCAGGTTATGCGTATTGATATTTTGCTAACTAACTTTCCTGCTTAGGGATCTATAGAGTTAAACTGCTCTGGAAATGACTTGCCGACTGACACAAGAGCAGCTGGATCAACAATTTGAACAGTTCTTGAAAGAGGTACAGTGTGAGTGTGTGTTGGTTTTTGTTGAACATGCAGTTCTTATTGGGAAAAGTATTTATAGTGATGGGCGAATAAAAGTGTCAATAAACGATTCAAAGCATTGAAGGAGGTACAGCGACATCTTGTGGTTTGAGGAAATTACAACAGCCGCCTTTTTCATCCACTCATCCATCCATATTAAATAATTGTTTCTCAGTTAATATATGTGAGGTTCTAGCCGTCATGGCAGGGTAGTGGCATCTCACCTATATACTGTGGCATCTCACCTCCAGGTTCAAGGGTTCGATTCCCATCTCGGGGTCTGCGTGCATGAAATTTAGATGATTACCTGTTCTTTGTGGATTTCTTCCAAGTACTTTGGTTTAATCCCATAGTCCAAAGACATGCAGATTAGGTTAATTGTTGTTCCCAAATGTGTGTGTATGTGTATGTCTTTGCCCTTTAATGTATTGGCCCACTGTCCAGAGTGTACCCTGCCTCGTGCCCAAAGTCTCCTGGGGAAATATTCTGATTCTATTGTTTTTCTTGTTAATGTATATTATTACAACCGTTTAAGCATAAAAAACGAAGTGTGCAGTCATTTTACATAGAATGTGCATGTGTAAGTGCTCTTCTTTGTTTTGGGACTGTGCAGGTGCATCCCAGGAATTTTGATAACTGGAATCAAGCTAAAAGCTGTTCGGATTAAGCTTATGTCAGTTTACTTACAGCACATCAAAACAAAGCCAGATATTTATTGTGTGAGGCAATCACATTACCAAAGTTTTAGACATTGTTTGCAGACTGACAGCAGCAGATTGCTGCCAACATGCAGCAGATTGTTCTCATTTCTGACTGTTTTCTTGATATCCACACTGACAGGTGTTCCCAATCCAACTGCTAGAAAAACAACATTATCATAAAGGAGGAGAAAGTATCTATAGTTTTCAAAATGTATGTTGGTGTGATTAGAAGTGAACAGAAGATGAACTGACCTCTAAAAGGCACAACAATGATACATTCGTTATACGTACAGTATCATATTTAAAGCAAGAGTTCCATTAACAAGTTTTTCATTGATGCTTAGGTCAGAAGTTTGGGAGAACCATGCCAAAATCTTCAGTTTGCATCTCTTCCGACAGTTTGTTTTAGGTTTTCTAGTTGTATTTATGATCAATATCTTGCTGGAGAAACTATCCTCTTTTGAGTTCAAATTAAAAGGTTCGCTGTGCCACAAGCTTCAACACAAGCCCAAGCTTATTAATCAGATAGAGAGGTATTCCCTTTGAAAATGTTTCACACATTTGTAAATGTTCAGTTTCTTCATTGCTCAAATTTGTGACACAAAATCTCATCGTGAAAATACAGGAAAAGTGGTTTTCTTCAGATGACCCTTTCATGAAGGGCATATTTGTGCAGGTGTCGCTGCACATTAAAACAGTGCGCCACCACTCCAGAGTGCACTAAATCTTCCAGATGGTCATTTGCAGACAGATGGGTGTTTTTAATTTGCCTATATAGCAATCGTATTAAAGTTGCGTTACCTGGCCTTTCCTAACGATTGTGAACAAGCCCTGGCCATAACAAGCTAAGTAAGATCTTGACCTTGGTAAGTGTTATCTGAGGGCTAAAATCTCTTGGGGTTGCAAAACATTTGCATGGTGCCATTTGTAAACTTTAAATTGTACAAAACAAAAATAAGACATTTATCATGCTTAAAATGTTGAAAAGAATGTTTTATTTTTTTTATCTACTCACTTAACCATTTACACTAACAGTAACCTTCAGCATGCCACTTTATTTCTGTACTTTTGTTATACCTATAAATATTTTGTTATCCTTTACAGTCTGTATCTGATGACTCTGTTGATTTGGGCAACAGTTCTAAGCGTCCCAGTGTTCTGGATAGCCTGGGAAAGGCACCTCAACAGCAACAGGAGAAGAAAAGCCAGGAGTCTGTGCCTTGGTGGCAAGAGGATGAGGACAGTGATGAGACTCTGAGAAAAGGTAGCATCAGCAAAATTGTTTAGCTATAAATAAGACTGCAGATGTAAACTTGCCACCTTAAATAGATTTGAAGTTCGATTGGCATTAGACTAACATTTTAGTATGTTACTGTCCTCGCTAAAGTTCAGCATCAATATGTTAATATTAATAATATCAGCCAGAAATTAAGAACAGGTTTAAAAAAAAGTTGGCTAATAGGAAAAAGCTATAGTCTTTCAAAAAGCAAAAGCTTAAATACCTGTTGAAATTTGACATTTAAAAACTGATTTGCATCACACACAAATTAAAATAAAGAGAACAAAATAATATACTGACTTGAACGTAACACATTGCTGTTGATCCGAGTTAAACCCAACCCTGTAAATGAGTTAACCTCTGCCCAAAGAGTTTTTGTAGCAAGGAAACAGTTTTTGACAGTTTTTTGTTTTGGTTTGTGATGTGCAAGTTATAATGCGGATTTGTATAAGATCCATTTTTAAATCAGGACCCTTTTCATATTTGCGAAATTAAAAGATTTGACATTTGACATTGCAGGTTAAGGCATAATCAAAAAACAAATAATTAAAAATGGAATTCAGATTTTATTTTCTAAATGCTTCCCTGTCCAAAGTTTATCAGTAATAATACCACACTCAAATAGTTTATTAGTATAACTTATTATTTCTGGTATATAATGTATCTCCAATGCATACTTTATCAATGTTCACATGATGTATATCTCAGATATCCATATGGAATAATGTATTTGGCCAGTAGACAGGGCTATTAGAAATGTCAGGGACTAAGGCAATCTCATTTAGTCATATGCTCACTCTGTCTTTATTTTTAACTGCCCCTAAGCTTCATCTTACAACCTCACTGTTAATGAGTTGGCTTGGGATTGGATAATAGTAATACAATGTCTTCTATTCTAATCTAACAGTTACATACAGTAAGTGTTGGGCTTTTTGCATTTTCTACAAAGATAGTCAACTTGATGCACAGGGCTTTGTCACAGCCATCAACTAGTTCATCACCATGTCAACTCTGAAAAAGAAAGCCATAGTTAAA
Source organism: Clarias macrocephalus (assembly GCA_011419295.1). Classification (NCBI taxonomy): domain Eukaryota; kingdom Metazoa; phylum Chordata; class Actinopteri; order Siluriformes; family Clariidae; genus Clarias; species Clarias macrocephalus. The sequence continues at coordinate 30,800 of JAAGKR010001941.1, forward strand.
GTTCAATGGCAATTCTTTTGAACTAAAACTGGACAGTAAAACAAGTTTTACAAGACTAATGCATGGTTGGTTTACATTTAGTGATGCCCAAAAAGCGCCATAAAATGTTCACAAAGCTGGAGGAATGAATGAGCAACTAAATGTCCAAAAAAGATACCAACACTGTACCTATAAATAGTAAGACCTCACACAAGAAAACTGTTTCAAATATATCCATGATTGTTGATGATCATCCTCTCTGATGAGTCTCTTTGGCATCTTCTGCACCAGTGAAGATGCAATTTATAAATCGGAATTTTCCTGTAGCATAAAGCAAACATACACACAGAAAGCACCTTTGATATAACTTGTTAGTCTGGTGACTGCTTGTAGAAGTTTTCATTTATTTCTTGTTTTATTAAACTGTTTTTCATACAGTTTTCATACTGAAAATGAAATGTTTTCATACAACATTTTTCATTACATTTGTGTGTCCAGTAAAAATAAATAAGATATTTGAATTTAAAGCAGTATGATCTGAATATTAAATTGCAGTAATCCATGGCAATTGTGATTTGAAGCTGATTTACTGAAGTTCATGTAAAAATTCATGTGTAACTGTTCCTGTTTTGTTCCATCCCATGGTTTCCCTCTGGGATTCTCGGAAAGCATGTCAAGTTGTGTACTCATTGGGTACTTGTGAGATGTTATTTTTTATTACTCCAGAACATCTTAATGAAATCCTCTTACTTGTTTTTTGTATCTTAGTGTTTAACAAATCAGCTTTCTTTCCATCTCTACTTTATGTGCTTTTGTGTTTACTGAATTTCTGATCATTTTCAATTTCTCCAATTTGCTAACCCGCATGAAGCTGGTAAGTTTAAATTTGTCAAGAATAATAACTCCCATGCTGAGGAAACTCCTGCTGTGGATATCAAGCAGAGAGTGAGGCCACTTCAGGGTATAATTTATTAACCCTCAGTATTTCATTATAATCTCAATTTATTTAATTTTATTTATTTGTTTTTTTTTAGCTTTGTTCCCTGTAGCTCCCCTGTAATATAAAATATTTATATTTTTTTCTTTTCTTTTTTTTTTCTTTTTTGTTTTCCTACTAACAATTTTTAATTTTGCTTTATAATTTGTTACTTCTTGCCCTTCATTTATTATTAGTCACCTGTAAGCCCATCCCTAAACCCCGAAGCAAGACATTCAGCAAAGTTAGACATCAAGGCAAGGTCCATCTGCCTAATCAAGAGGCTGAACACATTACATCAATGCCACAGGCTCAGTCCTCCAAAATGTCCAGTCATTCAGAAGGAAGAAGTGTCTCAGAAGATGATGATCTCACTGTGTCAAGTGGCACAAGACCAGATATCCCTGAGAACTCGCACAGTTCCATTGAGACTGCCTCCAGTCATACTTCTCCAGCAAACAGACAGGGTGATTCACAGAACAACAGCGAGGGTAATATGCTATACACAACTATACTGTGTACAACACCTAGTGGAATGCAGAGCCCTTGTTACTGGGACTGTGTAAATAAGCAAAAATAAATATAATTGAGGTAATGAAATTTACATAGACGTAAGTTGATAAAGACCTAATATGCATACAAATGCAGCAGACATGATAAGACTACAGTATACTAATAATGATTATACAACAGTTAGTTACAACTGAGTAATTTGAGTGGATGAGAGGCATTCTACGAGTGACGGTAACAGCAGTGGGGTGTTTAAGTATATGTATCACTCCACATCCTTAATAAACATTAATTACATTAATTGTTGGTCGCAGTACGGTTAAAGAGTGGAGCTGTCTACCCAAACCCACATTTAAAACCCATTCAGATGGAAGTAACACGTACAGGAAAACATACCTGAGCCTTATGGCATTTTAAACACTTCTTTGTATTCTTCATAATTGCTTTTTTATTCTTGCTGAATTCATGGTTCAGCGCATCTGAACCATTGTGGTTTTATTTATGGCTACAAAGATAACAGACTTCTGCGATGTGCGACACCTGACGGCAAGCGATTTATTGAGCTTTCCGAGGCCCTGAATGCTAATCCAAAAACCCCTTTCTAACCCCTAATCAAGGGCATTATGTGGTGTGTGGAACAGGTGATTATAGTTTATTATAATTTATTTAACTTGAATTCAAATATGGTTTTATCATGTTATGTGAGTAAAGAAGTGAACCTGTTCATCGATTTAAAAGTTTTGCTTTTCTACATTTATGGTTGAGAATAAAATGTTTTCATAAATGTTTTCCATATAATTACATCTTACATCCACTATTATAGTTATTAAATGGTAGAATACAGTGCATCTACAAAAATTAGAGTATCATGATTTTTTAAAAATAAAATGTAAAAAGCAAAACTCATATATAATACAGTCTATTATATTTAAACCCTTTTTTGTTTTTATTTTGATGATCATGGCTTGTAGCTCATGAAAAAAAATCCAGTACTGTATATTAGAATTGTATACAATAAAATTGTATACGTTATACCGTATATCTCTCGGTCTAGCTCAGTACATACATGAGGAAGACTGCTGACAGTTGTCTAGAACATGATTGCTGTCACCTTTCACATGGAGGGTAAGCCACAGAACATCACTGAAAGGGCTTGTGCAGAGAGTTGTATCGAATAATATTTATGGAAAGTTGCCTGCAAGGGAAAAATATGGTAGGAAAAGGTGCACAAGCAATAGGGATGGCCATAGCCAAGAAGATTGTGAGACCAGGCCTGATTTAAAAGTGAGGCTGGAGTCAGTGCATCAAGAGCCACTACACAGCCATCTTCCGTAAATGGGCCACAACTGCATTCCTACTGTTTCATGTACCATGTCATCTGCAGGTGTTGTCTGTGTTTTATTAGGTCCAACGTCAACAAGCAGACTATCATGAGATTTTAGAGCACTTAATGCTTCTGTCGGCTGTCAAGATTTATGGAGAGGCTGATTTACTTTTTTAGCAGCACCTGTCCACAATGCTAAAACTATAAATAACTGGTCTGCTGACGATTATATTACTGTGCTTGACTGGCCAGCCAGCTCACCTGACCTGAACCCCATAGAGCACCCTCTGGAGCCGCATGTGGCTTTTTGATCCCTCTGCTGCTTCTCCCTGTGACTTTGGAAAATAAATAATGAGTATTTAATATCAATTTATTTTATTTTAGTTTGTTAGTTTTTTTAATGTAATTCTAAATTTGAAGTTTATGGTGATCTTGTAACATTAAATTAAAACCTGTTGTGGTCACCTAAAATGGGCGTCACTGTCGCCGATGTGCGACACTTGACGGCAAGCGATTTATTGAGCTTTCCGAGGCCCTGAGTACACACTGCAGGTGGATAATCCAACTTCTGCTTTTTATTTCATAAATACAAGGACTGACATAGACATTGTGTATTTTACTTGAAAGTAACCTTCAGATCATCGTTGAAGATGTCTTTGTTGCATGCAGAAATAAAATGTCATTAGTGCATTGATTTCATAAATGCAACACACTTTACTTTTTTTTATATGTAGCATAAAGGAAAAAACGATATAAATTGTTTAAGGTTGCCTACAGAGTATTGTCAGGAGGAAGATGAAAAACACCCGACCAAGCCGAAGGCTGCTATCAAAGCAACCTGAAGACCAGAAGAAAAAAAAAACCGAACAAACCATACTTCAGTTTCTGGCATTAGACAAACTTGATGAAGCAGGGTTTTTATTATTATTATTTGTTCAGTTCAAATATGTGTTTCTGTATGTATGTTCCAGTCTTATTTTTTTTTATTGGTAGTTTACGGAATATTCCTTTGTTACTGGTAGGAATGATGGCTCTTGGGAAGACTTTCCGCAAATCTTTAAGGAAGTCCCACACTATCCAGGAGGTTGATGAAGATCAAGTAAAGGAGCGACATTTCCATAATGAGCCCAGAGAAGGCGAGTTCATGTTCAGCAGAGATAGTCTAGAACCAGAAGGTTGGTCTTACCCTTCTTAATCATTGTTCTGTTTGACACATTTGATGTCTTTTTTTTTTCTTTTTTTTTTGTAATAATTTTTTTATGGTCTACAGATTCACTGATGATATATGGTTCTGCACAGAGTGCTGCTGCTCTGGGCTTGCAAACGGTTAATGAGAAAGGGGAGCAAGCAAGGGTTTTTGCCAACAAGTGTATGTCTGAAGACTCGAGATTGAGTAAAGACCAGGAGTCCTTCAGCCCCAGTCTTGTCTCTCCTCAAAGGTCCTGCAATGACAGTGGAGACTCACAAAAGTGATGTTATATGGATATAAATTTGTTAGTCCTTTAAAAAAAAAAAAAAAAAAAAGTGACCAATATTCATGTATATGCCTGTATGTTTGGTGTTGTGTGTATTGTTGTATTTCAGGGAGGAAGATGCATCTTTAATGAAGCAGAATCAAAGTGATGAAGAAAGAGATAATGGTTCTGTGAAAGACACAGCAGGTGAGAGAATGCTGTATGTTTTTTTTTTCTTTTTTTTTCCCCTATGAAAAATATTTTTTGCCTGTTATGATTGGAACATATCACTTACAACATACTTTACAAGCGGAGGAGTTTATGTGCATGCACCCTGTCTTAATTTGGATAGCAAGGTGTCTTTTGCATCTAGCATTTTTTTAACTAGATCACCATGTCGGTGGCATTTTTTTTAGCCTGTAGTGTAAGAATACCCTAAATGAATACAAGTAAATAAAATAATTTAAAATATGAAGAACTTTCTGTTTCTACACCAGCATCCCTTGCTTACAGTGATGATTTTGAGGATGAGGCAAGCGATAAGGAACCTGAAGAGAAGGTGAGCGTCATATTTTATAATGGAGGTTTCACACATACCTAGTTTGATAGTATTTTAAAGTAAGACTTCTTTGGTGAATTTATTTATACATTGACATTTATTTACTTCATTGTTCTTTTGTTCTGTTGCAGAAGCCAGAAAGGTGTGGCATGCTGGCCAAAGGTAATTATATACTGTACATGGTATTCAGATGAATGAAACACATTATGTATGTCTGCCCATCTTTCTATGCATCCCTCCATCTATTCTTTTGTTTTATTTAATTTTTCTATGTAATATTTTTAAATACATTTTCATCTTGAAGCGGTTGTAAACTGCTTCATTCCCATCCATTTTTGAGAATTCAGTGTGATCATGATAAACTGTACAGTCGTGGCCAAAAGTTTTGAGAATGACACAAATATTAGTTTTCACAAAGTTTGCTGCTAAACTGCTTTTAGATCTTTATTTCAGTTGTTTCTGTGATGTACTGAAATATAATTACAAGCACTTCATACGTTTCAAAGGCTTTTATCGACAATTACATGACATTTATGCAAAGAGTCAGTATTTGCAGTGTTGGCACTTCTTTTTCAGAACCTCTGCAATTCGACTGGGCTGCTCTCAATCACCTTCTGGGCCAAATCCTGACTGATAGCAACCCAGTCTTTCATAATCACTTCTTGGAGTTTGTCAGAAATAGTGGGTTTTTGTTTGTCCACCCGCCTCTTGAGGATTGACCACAAGTTCTCAATGGGATTAAGAACTGGGGAGTTTCCAGGCCATGGACCCAAAATTTCAACGTTTTGGTCCCCGAGCCACTTAGTTATCACTCATGCTGGAAAATGCATTGTTCTTCACCAAACTGTTGTTGGATTGTTGGAAGAAGTTGCTGTTGGAGGGTGTTTTGGTACCATTCTTTATACATGGCTGTGTTTTTGGGCAAAATTGTGAGTGAGCCCACTCCCTTGGATGAGAAGCAACCCCACACATGAATGGTCTCAGGATGCTTTACTGTTGGCATGACACAGGACTGATGGTAGTGCTCACCTTTTCTTCTCCAGACAAGCCTTTTTCCAGATGCCCCAAACAATCGGAAAGAGGCTTCATCCGAGAATATGACTTTGCCCCAGTCCTCAGCAGTCTATTCGCCATACTTTTTGCAGAAGATCAATCTGTCCCTGATGTTTTTTTGGAGAGAAGTGGCTTCTTTGCTGCCCTTCTTGACACCAGGCCATCTTCCAAAAGTCTTCGCCTCACTGTGCGTGCAGATGCGCTCACACCTGCCTGCTGCCATTCCTGAGCAGCTCTGCACTGGTGGCTCTCCGATCCCGCAGCAGAATCTTCTTTAGGAGACGATCCTGGTGCTTGCTGGACTTTCTTGGACGCTCTGAAGCCTTCTTAACAAGAATTGAACTTCTTTCCTTGAAGTTCTTGATGATCCTATAAATTGTTGATTTAGGTGCAATCTTAGTAGCCACAATATCCTTTCCTGTGAAGCCATTTTTATGCAACGCAATGATGACTGCACGCGTTTCTTTGCAGGTCACCATGGTTAACAATGAAAGAACAATGATTTCAAGCATCACCCTCCTTTTAACATGTCAAGTCTGCCATTCTAACCCAATCAGCCTGACATAATGATCTCCAGCCTTGTGGTCGTCAACATTCTCACCTGAGTTAACAAGACGATTACTGAAATGATCTCAGCAGGTCTTTTAATGACAGCAGTGAAATGCAGTGGAAAGTTAACTTTCATGGCAAAGAAGGACTATGCATTTCATCTGATCACTCTTCATAACATTCTGGAGTATATGCAAATTACTATTATAAAAACTTAAGCAGCAACTTTTCCAATTTCCAATATTTATGTAATTCTCAAAACTTTTGGCCACGACGTACATACTGTGAGCTGCAATCATTCCCATGCTAACTTTTATAGCCTTTATACTTTGTGTGTCTTTATGTTTGTATTATATATTTGCCACACAAACACTGTGTTAAAACACTTCTTGTTTCCTAGTGTCACTGCACGATTCTCTGAACTCCACGGATGGAGCTCCAGTGCCTCCTTTTCACAGTGTTATGTCAGAGAAAACTGAGTTTCCAGACTCCAAAATAGCACAGGCAGCAGTGCCAGGCACCACAGGTCTGTTTATATTTCTAATGGGTAGAAAATCTGCTTTCTTGCTATGACAATTTCATGCTTTCTTTATCTTTTATGCTTTATTTGCTGTCACTTTCTGTAGGACTGTCATATGGTCAGAGCGGGGCGAGTGACATGGAGGCTCTGCAGGAGGCCTACAGGCAGATCACTCACTCAGTGGGTGAGTGTGAGGAGCGTGAGAAGGAGCATAGCTGGAGTCCCTCCTCACTCTCCACTACAGAGTGTTTGAAAAGAATCACACAGCACGCCTCCACTGCAGAATCAGGTCAGTAAGAGTAAGTCTACTGGGATCTGTTTATAACAAGCATTTGAGTGACAGAGTCATGATTTATATGTGGAGCTGAAATGCTTTAACTACCTGCCACTTGGATAACGCTGATTTAATGAGGTTTGCAATTGTCCTTCATCTGAGTGTTCAGTGTAGACTGACATGAATTATATTATTTTGGTTTAGCATTTTGCATAGCAACATAATAGAATAATTGTACAGAGAAATGTTAATTCATAGGAATCTTTTACTAACATAAGGCATCACAATTAATTGCATTAATTCCTGGGCCTTCTATTTCTCTGCATTTTCTATAGCATATGCATTTGAGAGATGCACAGCTAATCTAATTAATCCATTTGGTAGTCCATAATTTAAGTTTTATGACAAACTCACCATTGGATGAGGGCATGTGCGATTAAAATCAGGGTAATTGTGTCCAGATTCTTCATCTCCACATGCCCCATTTTGACATTGAACACTTATTGCAAAAATTTCAAGTGGTTTACATGAGCAGCTGGAACTTTCTACTGGTGTCCCATTTCTACCAGTATACTACCAACCACTAGGCTTAATCGCATATTACTGAATCACATACAGTAAACACTTATAGTCTTGTTTCTGTTTAAGATTTACCCACTGCTGAAGAACTGATGCGTGCTATCAGACCAGAATTAGGAATCACTTTTGGATTGTGTCCTGAGCCCCTAAGGTAAGCTTTCTGGATTTTACCTTTCTGTTGTTTCAGAAATGATTAGGAATCATTGACTCTCTTCTGTTTAGTGAAGTGCTTGGAGACAAGAAGGCTCAAATATTGGTTTCTGAGGGCCACACTACAAGAGCAAAAGCTACACAGGGTTCTATGGCCATGGAAAAAGCAGATAATGAGAGCCATGCTGCAATGGAGCCATGTCAAACATCTTACCATCATGGACAAAGGAGCATTACAGAAGAGGTGAACAGGCTCATGCAGGAGCAGGATAACTTTTCTGAGGTACCTCCGGTTGCTCCTGGTAGAGGCAAGAAGTCTCAGGTAATGGCTAAGGCCATCTCTCAGACATCAAAAGTTAATATTAAAGCAATGATCTCCAGTAATGCAATTAAGATTGTTGCTTTCCCTCTTTATATGCTTCTACATTGTACATGTGAGTGTGAGGACAATAAAATAGAATGTCTTTTATTCTCACAGAATTTCGCCACGTTTCAGTAATAATTATAACTTGTTGAACTTTTCTTGCAGGTTCCATGCAGGTCCACTACTACAGCTTCTTCTGTTGCCTCTGAAAAAGCTTCAGCCTCTTCTGTGAAGAATAAGAAATCTGACATCAAGCACTTACCCAAAGCCTCCATGCCAAGCAGGCCTAACTATTTAGCTAAACCTCCATCTCCACTGACTCAAAAAAAGAGCCGAAACCAGCCCTCAAAAAGGATTCCCTCTCTTACTCCATCGCATATTGTTAAAGGTATTAATATTATGTTCCAGTATTTAATTGGGAGTTAAATCATGTCAACTGGACTCCTTCCTTGTTAGGTAGAAAATTTCACTAGTAGTGAGAGTGGTGAGTAGTGAAGTGTTCTACCTGATAATGGAGTCTATTTGACATGACTTCAACTAACTGAAAACATCACCTGGATGACCTTTATAGGCATCCAGTATTTGTTCTACTTACAATACAACACACAAAAGTATTGGTATGGCAAGGACCATTCTTTTTTGCTATACATGAAAAATATTTGCGTTTTAAAAAATTAAATGAATGTAAGATAATCAGAATTTCAGCTTTCATTTCCGGATATTTGCATCTAGGTCTGTTAAACAACTTGGAATATGACACATTTCCGGTCAAACCCTAAATTTTTTCCATGGGAGCAAAAGTTTAGCTTCAGCTTCTGTTAGTGTTTGCCGTAGTAGCTTATTTGGCACACTCTTTGCACTAGATGCCTGGCACTCTCTTGGCACTCAAGGCATTGGACTATGGTTCGGAACGTCCCAGGTTCAAACCCCATCACCACCAAGTTGTCACTATTGGAGCCTTGAGCAAGACTGTAGATTGGTTTGCACTGCTTTGAGTTATTACATGTTTTTTGGCGGTGGTGGTGGTGGAAGTTTTGGATCATATTGGAACATATCCTTTCTTTCTTCACACTTTGGCCTCACTGTCACTTTGTCGAGGCTAACCTTGATTCCAAAGTTTTTAGGTGTGTTCTCTTTTTCTACATTTTTGTATTAACTATGCCTAATGTTTGTGGCTTTGATTGATAATCCCCTCTTTTCCTAGTTTCTAAATGACGGGTTTCTCCTGTAGATTGCTCTCCGGTCTGGTCAGTAGCAGTGAAATTCTTAGACCAGATATTGAATTTTGGCATTTGAAGTCAATCATTCCATTGTTGGCCACTTAAGACCAGATATAGTGTATTTCTAAAGCATTTTTAGAATCACCATGCATTGCAGATACTTTTCATTTTAACCAGCATTACCAACCACAGTACCTGTGTGAAATACAGACATCATACAGACCACACTTTAGACATATTGTATGATTGTACAAACGCTGTTTGGTGATAGCTGGCATTGATGCTGTTAATTGAAAGGATGATTCCTCTGAAACACTCATGTACACTCTGAAACATCTGTTGCAAACTTTAGGCAGCATGTCTGTGAAGGTAATATTGAGGCAGTGGTTCAACTTTAGCTTGCAGGTCACCTATGACTAAACTATACAATGTACTGTGATTAAATGGTATGTAATTTGGATAAAGACGCAGTTTGAGCACTGAGTGGCAAAAGTCTGGGATATTTACTACATTCGGTGTTTCACTTATTTATTTAATAAGTATTGCAATTTGTGAACCTTAAGTTAAACCACTAGATGTCAAAAATGAGCCAAATTTCAGAACTATTGCAAAGCAGCAAAGTTTGCTCAAGTTTTAAAGTTTTAGTGGGTATGACCTTTTCTCTCTCTCTCTCTCTCTCTCTCTCTCTCTCTTTCTCTCTCTCTCTTTTTTTTTTTTTTTTTAAACATACTGTATGATGCATGTTTCTGTGTAGGTCCAGACTCTGGTTTAAAGGTAAGCAATGAGCTTGTTGCTTCAATACAGTCCATTGCTGCTTTTTTACAACACCGAATAGAAGAAGATGGTCCATACACTGGCTGTTCTGACCAGTTAGACAATGATGCACATCAGGCGAAACAGAGCAAAGTGAGTAGACAGCTGTTTATCACTCAGCTTTTGTGGATTTCTGTTAAATCATTGTTCCATTAGTGTACTAATTTTATCGTTCTGTTTTGCCTTTTGCATCACCTATGTGATAGAGGGAGACAGAAAATGAGAGCACTGCAGCCAGAGGCCATGGCCTTGCGTTGGAGTACTCCATGCTTGAGGATATGCGTGTGCAGCTGGCTCAAAAAGAGAGAGAATTTCTCCTGAGAGAAAAGCAGCTCCAGGAGGAGCACAGCAAGGAGATTAGCTCTCTCAAACAAGAGAACTACATGTTGCAAAGCAAGGTTAGTTATTCCGTATATGCTCCGTAATGTTATGGGTTAAATTAGTTGTGTATAGATACTTGGCAATAATTAATTTTCTGTAATTATTGTCTTGGTTGTACAATATAAACTTATTAAAATATTTTAATAATCCAAATAAATGTAATTATACAACAGATAGTCCCAACCGAGTAATCTGATGAAAGGCCTTATATATATATATATAGACAGTAACAGCACTGGAACATTTAACTATATGTACACTACCAGTCGAAAATTTGGACACATCTTATAATTCCATGGTCCTTTCTGATTTTTATTTCGGATTATTCCTCGGCTGAGGAGAGATCAGCCAAAACCTACATTCAAAACCAGTCATGGAAGCAATTTCAGCAAGAAAACGCATCTGATAACCTTATGTTGTCTTAAACAAGACTCTGCTTCTACATTCTGAAAGATTGCACCTACTTTTTCTACAGTCACTTTCTATGTTTAATGGACATGTTCAATAAAGACAGAACATCAAGACTGTAATTTATCGGTTTAGAAATATTGTTTATATGTGTTACTTTGTTGAAAATCAGATCAGATTTCATGACCAATTCTCCACCAATATGTGCAGAAAACCAGGAAATTTCAAATGGTTCACTTACTTTTTCTTGCAATTACAAATTGTTCCAAACTACTTCATGTTGTTTTATTAACGTGTAAGCCAAGCTACGAAGCTAACAGAACCCACAATCGATCTCTAATCCCTAATCAATGGCACTACTTAAAGTCAGCTGTTATTCTAAAGCAGAATAAGTAAAAATAGAAAGAGAAACCTACAAGATTTACAGGATTGTCCATCACCTCTATTGTTTATTCTTCTCATCTTTTGGCTACATAGTCCAAACAATAATTTAAACCTACTTCCACCCCTGTTAATTAGACTGTCAGTCGCCAGCTCCACCAGTCGTGCTTAATCCCATCAGTCACTGAATGATGTGATGGCAGAGTAAAATAACCGATTAAATAAAACAAATCATAATCTGATGATAAATATAATAAACAGTGTTTATGGAACTGTTGTACAAAGCAATAACACATTTGAGGTCATACTGTTGTGCTTGAGATAAGCACAGCTGTGATGCATTATGTGATATTTAGCATGACAGCACTCACTTATAACTTACCTTGCATGTTATGTCAGTAAAAATGGCTTTCTTAAACTATAAGTAGGCACATACAGTACAACTACTTTTTCTAACCATGTCCATGTGGTTAAATACAAAAATTACTCCAATTACTCTTATTTTAAAAAATTATAATTAAAAAAAAATCTATAAGTCTATTTTAACAGTGTGATGAACAGACACTTGGTCAGTCTTTAGTGTCAAATTTAGTCAGTCAGATGCACTTATTTTTAGTTAACCAGAAAACATAAACCTTGAAATGTATAAACTGTAATATTGTCTTACTCTTTACACTTTGTCTTGAGGCTTTTCATTTTCCTGGATGAATTTATGTTTTAAAAGAAAGGTCATAATAAGGGTTGGATTTGTTATAATGGTTGCCATGGTTTTCATTTCCACTTCAGGGGGTTGTCAGCGTGAATGAATTCTCTTTTGCCACTGAGAGTGTTTTCTAAGGTTGGACTTCCAAGATGAGGCAACGGAAAGCTTTTAGTGGGTCTTTTCATCTAGATCACAACTTCTCTGGAACACACAGTCTATCTGTCACAGCCCTGATTGAGTGACTAAGCCTAAAAGATTTTTTTAATTAATCTTTACTTTCCAGGACTCAGCTCTCACTGAGCTTGTTTGGCACACTTAAAGGTAGTTCAACACAGACTAAGAGTGTCGAGTTACAGTATATTAGAATATTTAATGAAGAGATAGTGTGATAACCACTAATGTCCAGAATTTAAAACAATGGCATGTCTCAAAGTGCTTTCTTCCACTTCCACAAAAAATTTGCCAACATTTTTTTATCAATTAAATAATGTTTTTTTTTAGGTGGTTAAATGAGTTTTCTCACTCAAGTTTCTCACTTCAGTTTTTTTTTTTCCTAAGAAAAAAAATGGCAATACTTCAGAGAAACTGCAAATTGCCTAGGGTGTCCCATGTGGTAGAAATCTTCTTTTAATTAATGTTATGTAACGGTCATCTCAAAGGCTTCACCAATTTGTTGATTATAAATGTGTTCCTTGTTCTACAACACTTGTTTTGTTAGTCTATCTATTATAATCTTAGGCTATGTGAAGTTCCCAGTGTACATGTTCGTGTTAATATGGTGTTACTATACAAACAATGACATACCACAAACATTATTATAAACCATTTAACTGCCTTGGAGCTAGGGCTACTGTCAGCCATGCCGTTATAGAAAATGTATCTGTAGCTTCTAAATAATCAAGTCAAGTTTCAAGAATTCAACAGTGCTGTGATATAATTAAGCAATAATGCTGTACTTCTGTACTGCTGGATATAGCACGGCTGTGATGTGGTTGTAGGCATAAAGAGTGCAGCTGAGGGTATCATAGCTATGCCATATCCAAAAAGCACTCCCCCTCTTGTGTGATGTTGCTTTTATACAACAGTTCCTCAAACACCATTTGATATGAACAGATAATGATTTGTTTCTTTATTTAACCAGTTGATTTGCTCCACCAATGCATATCCATCCATGACTGGCAGAACTAACTAACCACAAATGGCAGAACTGGCAACCGACAGATAATATAATTAACAGGGGTGAAAGTAGTTTTATACACTTGCAGGTATAAGGTGAGGAGAATAACTATGAAGTTTGGGGACAGTGCTTTAAATCTCGTATGCTTTTCTTTATATTTCCCCTAATCCACTTCCAGGTTAAATCCCATGAAGCAATAAATAGAAAGCTAGTGCGCTAGGAGATCCACTCCACTGTCACGCACACCAAGTAGTGCCCTTGATCTGGAGTTGAAGTGCAATTTGGAAATCAGCCTTGTAAATTTTTAACCACTTGGAAACAATTATTAAGGAACAAAGTGTCTTAGTGTTGTTTTAAGATGATATAATGTTAATAACAGTTGCTCTTTCCTCAGTACTGCAGTCTGTACAGGCATACTTTCACCTATGCTGGCAACCAACAGTTAGCGTAATATATCACCACTCATGGAGTGCGTTGTGTCCAATCTTATTGCTCGGTTGGGACTATATTAATGTATAATAATAGTTTGTAATAATAATAGCACATTTTGTAAATGGTTCTAATTTTCACTGATTTTGAAAACCACAATATAACTTTTATATACTTGCATTATCTTGCTGTTGGAGCTTGTTCTTTATGACCAAGTATGTAGTAAAATGCTTAATCTTCAGTTGCACAGTGCAGAAGAGGCAAACAAGAAGCAGCAGTGGAGATTTGGTGAGGCTTCAGATGCAGAAAGAGATGAGAAACTGAGACTGATTGAAAAAGAGATGCAGGAGCAGGAGATACTAATTCAAGGCTACCATCAAGTAAGCTTGGCTCTCTGCTAAGGCCCAAAGAATCATGTACTTACAGTAGCACACATTTTGACCTAGGTACAACAAACAAGACAGTGTGGGGTTACTTAGGATAAAGTCAGTTTCACTTAATGCATTATATGCATTTTATGTACATTATATGCTTAGGTTCAGCATATAATATTTTGATTGCAAACTCTCTCATGTGTGATTTGATTTTTTTAAACTAATTTTGGTATTCTGCTGGTTTAAATGAATATTAATTTGCAGGAAAATGAAAAGTTGTATCTGCAGATGAAGGCTCTCCAGGTACAAAGTAAACAAAATGAAGAGGCCATGTTTGCAGAGAATCAAAGACTGCTCTCTGAATTAGCCATCACTAAGTGAGTCGTGTCATTAGGGCATTCTTCCTTGTAAAACTGTGTCCCAGAGGTCCAAAGGCCTGCAAGCTTAAACCACACTGTAGTCTGAGTTTACCCATTAATTTATTATTTTTTTATTTGTGTTTTTTTTATACAAAAATCAACTGACTGAAATGTGTATTGATAAGTATTACACCTCTATAGTGACTAGTTTATGAAGGCATATGAAATGTAGATTATGACAGTAACTTTTTTTAGGAACATTCTAGAGTAATTCAAAGTTCAAAATGTTTTTTCTATTTTTTTATATTTTGAATTTGGTTATAGTGTTCTATAGTAAGTGTGATGTACGACTCTGTAATACAGTACCATTATATGCCTCAATATCTAACATTTTATGGGATATTCTCATTTAGGGAACAGTTAACTAAGAACAGTAAGCAGAAGACAGTGGAAATTATATCCCCTGCTGTCCATGAATGCAGTGTTACTGAACTATTGGCTCAGGTGCAGGCTGCACAGGTAATATGCATAGCTTAAAACCAGGCATTTCAAAAGCTAAAAAGTAATCATCATTGAACCTGTGGTTTGTGTCTGTACAGAGAAGGGAATCACAGCTGCAGGAAGAAAGCCGCAGGATGAAACAAGAGAAGCAGGCTTTGCAAGTGGACTTGCAGATGATGAAAAAAGAAAGGGATTTGGCAAAAGCACAACTGATCTCTACCTCGGGTATGACAGGCTGGTGTGGGTGGTTCAAACTGCACATTTATCCTTGGGGGAATTATTTGTCATTTTCCAGCATGGGCCTGTGGTTTTGTCTTGTAGGTGATAAAGGGTTTGAATTGAAGCTGCTGGAGGAAAGACATAAGGAAGAGATGGCTGTGCTGAAGAAGAGACTGCAGTGGTATGCTGAGAATCAGGAGCTTCTGGACAAAGATACAGCCAGACTCCGATCAGCCAATGCTGAGATACAGAGTCTAACTGAGCAGGTGAGACGGTATGATCTGTGATATTGGTATGATGGTGTTGACCTTTTCAGTCATCTAAGGGTATTGGGTCGTCTGGTGTGTAAATTACTGTCGATGAATTACACCAACTTTAATCTAGTTGAGATCTGATCACACTCAATAAAATCCTGATTTTAACCTTTTGGCCAGTTTTTGCTTAGAGGTGGGGATAAATATTGAAATATTGATTTCATGTCTACACTTAAATATATTCTAGGTGTTTACATTATCACTGTAACCAAAGTGTTATTCCACACGTCACATTTTCAGGTGTATCTTTTCATTTTTCATGTCAAAATATTACAAAATTATATGAAATAACATACTCAATTTTTTTTTTGTTGTTTTTTTGTTTTGTTTTGTTTTGTTTTTTTTTTTGTTTTTTTTGCTCACTCACCCGCTGTCTCACCTCCTCCCTTAACTTTTCAAAGCATGAAAAATGTGCCACAAAACCAGACAATGAGAGACTGAAAAAGTTAAATTCTGATTAGGCTTTTGAAAAATTTACCATGGCGATTGGGAAGTTCATACAGTGGAACCTCGGATTGCGAGTAACGTGGTTTACGAGTGTTCCGCAAACTGAGCAAAGACTTTTTATACATTTTTAATCGGAAACTGAGCAAGTATTAGTTTACGAGCACCGAGTATCATGTATCACGCATGTGACTCTTATTTTGACACTGAGCGTCACTCTTGCGCTGCGGAATTCTTTCAGCGTCTCTTATGCGTGCGCGTAATTTGACACCGACACACACACCCTGACACACAAAGACGCTCTCTCGCCTTTTCACCCCCCCCCCCATCCCCGGCTTAACAAACGCGCAGAATCTCTGCTCTGTCGCAATTATTTTCAAAGGTAAGGTGCTGGTTCATTTGTTTTGTTTTTTTTTACTTTACTGCAGTGATTTCTTTAGTATGCGCTCATGCCAGTGTCAGAGAGATTTCTTTTTTTCCTGTTAAAACGGTGCTTCTGCTGTGTGTGGTGTGTGGTGTGTGTGTGTGTTGGTTGTGAAACTTAAAAAACAAGGTAGGGAGAGAGAGGAGGAGAGTTACTGTGTAAAATGAGGCGAGGGAAGGGGCTAATTCCACACACACACACACAGCGCCTGCGCGCACCAACGGAAACACTTATTTGTCGGGATTTATTTGTACTTTTTTTTAAAGGTAAAGTGCAGATTAATTTGTTTTATTTTCATTTTATAGATTGTATTAATTATTTTTATGTATTTCATTTTTGGGGCTGTGGAATGAATAATTTAGAGTTTTTATTATTTCTTATGGGAAAATGATTATTTGGTTAAGAGTGTTTTGGAACACGAGCCCACTTCCGGAACGAATTATGCTCGTAATCCAAGGTTCCACTGTATTTGGTAATGGAGATTGCAGGATTCAAAAACGCATCTAAGGCTACAGAGAGAGATCCAATGATCAGCCTTAACAAGCAAATAAAAGATGAGTTGAATACTCTCTAACATGCTCTCAGATGCCATGCTTTTTAGAAATTATTTATCACTGAACTTACTGCATAATGGTTGTATTGCATCATAAATGCTATATTGCAGTATTGAAGTGACTGGTCTGATTTGTGAGGTGTAAGAAATTAAGTCATATTGGTAACTGTTCATCTTTGTGATGAGCCAACAGGTATTAGTCTAACTGCTTGCGGGAAAATAATTTTTATTATTTAATAAATATCTTGTGGACATTGCCAATGGAATGGTAAATGGTCCTTCTAAGGGGTGTGCAGAATCCTGATACCTTCTAGTTAATCATTCTATGTAAATATTATCAATCATGAGGAAGATTGACCCTGTGATTTATTCAGTATATCTGTGGTTCAAATGTAAAAAACCTAAAAGTAAATGGACAGAGAAGGTCTAAACACCACAGTTAAAATGGCATGTCTGACACCGTTTAGCCATGACAATAAAATTACCTAAGATTATGTAGGCCGCCAGAACCGATTTTGCTCAAAGGGGGGCTGGATCTAGGTCCAGTTGTGGATCAGCAAAATGCATCCTGTTTCCATTCCTACTTCAGGTAAGTGATGCTTGTGTGCCTGCCTGTCCATATGATGTAAAAGAAAACAGGATTCACATGACCAGATGACCTTCTGTGGTTGCTCCACATTCTCATTCTGATGCTTACTCCCTGTTGCCCTTTCAGCAGACAAGGGTTAGCATGTTCTGACACCCTTTTGTCAGTGCCATAATTGACTTTTTCAGAAATTTGTGCTACTGTGTGCTCTTCTGTGGGATTATCCCAGTACACTTTCTTGGACCACTTTTGATAGACACTATCCGCTACAGCCAGGGAATATAAAATCTGATGTTTTGGAGATGCCCTTAACCAGTCACCTAGCCATCACAATTTTGGTTCTTGTCAAAGTCACTTTGATCATTCCACTTGTGCGCTGTGTGCATATATATGTATGCATACCCACACACACCAATCCACCATGACATTTAAGACCACTGACAGGTAAAGTGGCACATTTTAAGGGTCAAGATGTATTACGTAGCAAGTAATAAATAAATAAGACGGACACATTCTGGTTGAAATAACTTCAATGGCAGATCAAGCTAAATAGCAATTTATAAAAGCTCTGGAGTGCTGCATAGTCAGCCCACATCTTTCCTTTTCACAAGGTTTGCACAGGAAACTTTTGATATATGCTGTTTGATGTTCGTGTACTGTATGCGCAGAATGATTATGAGCTGGCTTCATCATAGGAGCTCACTAGCAAAGCTTTGAAACTGAGCTATACAAGTCAAGCAGGTTCTTAGAAGAAATCCATACACCACTTAGCAATAACATTAAAACTCTGCCAGGTGAATTGAATAACATTGATTATCAATTATATAACAATAAAATGGTGACAGGCTAATGCACGTCCAAGGCTTATTTATGCATGTGGGGAGCAAGGGCTAACCTGTCTTGTCCATTCCCACAGAAAAGCAATTATAGCACAAACCTTTTTTAAGGTTTATGCTGGGTTTGATAGAAAGTTATCCAAACACAATGTGCATCACAGCTTGATGCTGTTGATCCGGCCTCCAAATTCTCCAGATCTCAATCTGATCAATGGGATGTGCTGGACAAACAAGTCCAATCCTACAACTTACTGATTTTAAAGCATCTGCTGCTAAGATCTTTATTCCAGATACCACAGCACAACTTCTGAGATCTTGTGGAGTCCAGAGCTGCTTTGGTGGCACAAGGAGAACCTACACAATATTAGGCAGATAGTTTTAATGTTATGGCTGATCTGTGTATAAGGCTATAAAACATCCTTGAAAATATTATCTGTTTCTGTATTCAAAAGAATCAAA
The DNA here is from genome assembly GCA_011419295.1 of Clarias macrocephalus. NCBI lineage: Eukaryota > Metazoa > Chordata > Actinopteri > Siluriformes > Clariidae > Clarias > Clarias macrocephalus. The sequence goes on from JAAGKR010001941.1 coordinate 49,672, forward strand.
AGGAGTTGTTGCTCAGTCAGCTAGACCATATTTTATCTTCATGAAAAATGAAATTATTTTAGAAATAAATCCCCTCAAAGTTTAGTTTCGTGAAAATTAAAATTTTGTAAAATTTTCCTCACCCACAATAAAGATTTTATTAATTAATTAATCTTTCTTGTGGACAAACAGAAAACTTGGTTTAATCCAGCAAGGGGCTGCTCTGGCTTCTCCATGTGCTGTATATTAACGTACCTTTAACAAATTTGATGTTAGCGTCCTCCCACGTGTATGCTTTTTCATAGTAGTCCTTTAAATTACTTTTCTTACATGCTTTCTGTTAATGTCTTAATATGTGGGTTAAGCAGATATACAATAGAATGTTACATAATTACGAATTACATACAGCTTGTATTTCAGAAAGTGGTTGTTCAGCAAGCAGAGTTTGTGGTAGCAGTGTGAATAAAATGGAAATCAGGATTTTTTTTTGGGGGGGGGGGGGTGGGGGGTTGTGAATAAAACAGAGGAGACAGTGTGGTTGTATCAGTGAGATTATTTGTATGCAAAGTGCCACAGTGGCAGCCTGCTAAAAGCAAAACATAAAAGGAATTTTGTGTAATATTCCTCAGTGTCACATGGTACTTGTGTCATTGTGATCATTATGCCGGTCATGCTGTGGAGTCATGCTGTGCATTGCAATAAATGCATGATCTGTGTGTTTTTTTTAAGGTGGAGAAGCTCAAAATGGAAGTATCCAAGCAAGCTAACCAGCAGCAGAAAAAAGTAAAGGAGAGGGCAGCAGAGGCCAAGAGAATTCAGGATCTTGAGCGACAGGTGTGTATGTACACTCAGTAGATGTGTACGTTGCGTTGTCTAAGCCCTTCTTTCCTGAGGGGCAGGGCTTCATTGTTTATTTAGGACATGTCCGCCTTTTGGGGTTGCTTTACTAAGCAGAAAAATTCAGCTGCAGTTTTACCTCCTTTCAAGCCATGACAGTCTTACCAGGATTTAGAATTTGGCAACCGTTATTATGCATTATTATATTTTCAAATCTGTCTGTCAGGTGAAAGAAATGGAAGAGATTCTGCGCCGTAGGCACCCAAACTCTCTGCCGGCACTGATGTTTGCTGCAGCAGCTGCAGGTGGAGAACGAAGAGGAGAAAATGCTCCATGTGCAGCTACTCAGCCCTCACATTCTGCCGCCCTGCTGGAGAGACGCATCCACAGACTGGAGGCTGAGCTCGAGGAACGTGATGAGGAAGCCAAACGCTCACTGAGAGCCATGGAGCAGCACTTTCACAGGATCAAGGTGGGATAAACAGAGTAAACAGCTGCATTCATTTTTATAATTAAATATAAAACAAAATGTCTGTCCTAAAAGTAGACTGCAATTTAAGGTTTTTAGTAGGATTTGAATCTGGAATTATAAAATTAATTCTGGATGAAGGTATTGTGCTATAAGTGATTTGGCAGCATGATGAAGCATATATGCTTAAAACACCCATGCAGAGTGGATAATTTTAGCAGGTCTTGTACATGATTTTGCACATTGATATATAACACACTCGTATAACAAAACTGAGTCTATTCACTTTTATATTGGTAGCAGTTGAGAGACAGTCTAGACTAGAACAAACTAGCGCAATTCGCTTTAATGGGAAGGGATGCGACATAAATCATATCTGACGACAATGTGCAAGCCAGAACCTGCAATTGAAAAAGGAGGAAAATAAGGGAGGGAAAAAAATCACAGAGACCACATGAGGAACTGATTCTCTTTTGGTGGCACAGAAAATGTCACATTATGACCACTGACAGGTGAAGTGAATAACATCTGTTTATCTCTTTACAATGGCACCTGGAAGTGAGTGGGATATATTAGGCAGCAAGTGAAATTTTGAAACAAAAAAAAAAAGTGGAACTTTGACAAGGGTCAAATATTGATGGCTATACTTCCCTGATGGCAGTGGCCTCTTTCAACAAGATGATGCCCCGCCACACTGCAAAAATGGTTCAGGAATGGTTTGCGGAACACAACGAGTTTGAGGTGTTGACTCGGCTTCCACGTTTTCCAGATTTGAATTTGATTGAGAATCTGTGGGATGTGCTACAAAGACAAGTCTGGTCTATAGAGGCCCCAACTCGCAACTTAGAGGAGTTGAAGGATCTGCTACTGATGGCTTGGTGCCTGATACCACAGCATACCTTTAGAGGTCTAGTGGAGTCCGTTTTGGCAACAAAGGGGGACCTATTCAGTGTTAGGCGGGTGGTCATGACGTTCTGGTTGATCGGTGAATACTTTATTTTTTTATTTATCTGTTTTCTTATACAAAAGTAGTTGTCATGTTGCTCAGTCAGCTAGAGGGCATATTTTACAGTAATTATGCTCTTTTAGTGAAAATACAAATCTTTTAGAAATAAATACACTCAAAGTTTTGTAAAAACTAAAAGTACTAAAAGTAGTTTTGTGAAAATGTAATTATTAGGAAAAATTTTACCAACATGCAGTGAAGACTGTCATAATTAATCTAAAAAATACAAAGTCATGTACAAAAATACAAAGGTTGTTTTTTAAAAAAGGTACTAAATGCAGGGAGGTAATAATGTTTTATGGAAATAAACTGTAATTGGAATTGAAATGTATATATTGAAGTTATGGACGGACTCAAAAGTCAATACATGCATATAGTACAGTATGTAGAATTATAACCAATGTTGTACAGCAAATTTTACATAAAGAAAATATATATTTTATAGTAAATATGAATTCATTGAAGATTTGGTCCATACCTAAGTGAGTAAAAACAGATCCTAAAAGCGAAAATAATATTTCAGTCCTTTTTGATCTTCCTGTAAAGTATGTCTATTATCTTTGTATGACTAAAGAGTTCAATGAACATTTGATGCCCAATGCAGCAGAGAGAAACTGCCTGTCTATGTGGTTTATTCCACAATTTATGATTCAGACCGCTGTGATGCCTTACAGAGGGAGTTGCCATAGAAACAAAGATTCTTTTATGGAGAATAAACCTTAAAGTATCCAACTCCTCCATACACATTAATTTAAAATGATGTCCGGACACTGTGGACCAATATTAATTGATACCTCACATACAGGATAAACATTCTTTAAGTCACTATAATTAAAATGCATGTAAAAATTTTGCTGTGGAAAGACAGGGAGGTTGCTGTTTTGGCTAAATTTAATTTATCCTAAACTTTCAACATGATTTTTTTATTAACCAATACCATGACTGCAATGCATACAATAGAATTCAGAGATGGTTTAGCATCTGTTTGAAAAATATCGTCTATTTTAGCATCTGTTTGAAAAATATTTTTAACGCCTAGTTGCACCTTCAAATTTATGAACAAAATAGATATGCTCATTTTGGTATTTGCACATGAAACTTAATTTAACCCTCAACTGAAGGTCCATCTAGTCAACTGGAGGCAGAATCCATACACAATTCTTTACACCTCAGCACAATTTATTGTTGCTGGTACACATACTGGCATGTTTGTGAGATTTGCATTAGTTCATGAAAGAACCAAATCTCCACTATTTGAAATCCATGTTTAATGCACAGCATTGTATTTATATTGTAACATCAATAGAAAGGAATTATACTTGTACACAATTATACTTTTGATCATTAAGGATAGTTAAGAAATCTTTAATCTTATACAACTTGGTGTGGAACACATCTGCATGGGCCTAAGGATTGTTTCCAACACAAAGATTGTTTCCAACACCTTGTTGCATTTATGCCTTGAAGAATTAAAGCTGTTTTGAAGGCAAAAGGGGTACAACTCAGTACTTAGCAATGAATGAAGTGGCTTGTGTGCGTGTCCACATGCGTGTGAGACTAACAAGTACACAGTACATTTCAGTACATCAAAATACTACCTACTCTCAATAATTACCCCATTCCCATTCTTTTTTTTTTCTGTAGTTCCTATTCCCCAATGTCCAAAGTGTTGCTAAAGGCAATCTTGTTGCCAGGGGTGTTTTTTGTAAAAGTGTGCGGGCTTTCTTCATACAGTATGTAGTTATTCCTTTCTAACAGCAATGATGGATCCTCACTTTAATGATTTTCACAGTAACCACTGTAACCATTTGCAGAACCCTTTGTTGAAATTACTACTGTATCCATCAGAGGAACAGTAGCAGTACATCAGGATCACAGTGCTGCAACTCTGACTTGTATGTATTCTATAATGATCATAGACATAAAGGATTTTGATTAAGGACTGGGTTAGATATTTATTTGACAAAGGGCTTCTTCTCTCTTTTTTTTGTAAAGTATTCTTAATTTGCCCAAAGGTCATGCAATTATTTGTAGTAATTCAGTGGTTCAGATTAAATTGAACTAACCAGAATGGATGTAGAAAACGGAAATGTACTACAAGCGTTTTCCTGTTTTCTCATACTGAAATTAAATCACAGAGATCAAATTGAGATGCAGAAGACTGCATATCTATTTAAAGCTTTAAATTGCAGGCTGCTTTAACCTTGTTTGCTTGCAACACTTGTTCCTACCTGTTACTTCGTTTTCTTTTTGTTTTTTTATTAATTGGAATTAGCAAGCACCCATAGGATACACCAGTGATCTAAACCAATCTACCCAGGCCCCAACACACAACCCACAGCATCCAAAGGGTCTGTTGCTAACGTCCTGGTGCTGAAAACCATATCATACCCGCAGAGGTCCTTTTTTTTTTTGTTTGTTTGTTTTTTTTTTTTTTTACCAGAAATAGGATTAATTGCATGGCTAAAATATTTTAGCTCAGTGTAGTAGTAAATACACATGTAAGATTTAATTTGTTCATTCATTCATTCATTCTGAATACATCTACAGTGTAGGACTAAATTTCTTTTTAGAATAATTAAATAAAAGATTATTTAAATTATGCATTAATTTTATAGCCAGAAGCACTTGCCTATAACCATTGACTCAGGGCTTTTTTTTTTTTTACATAATCATCTTTTATTGACATTACTTATTGCAATTAAAAATTGCATATAGAGCCATACCCCTCACCCATTTGAATCCGTCTGATCACCTGTCATTGATGAGTGGCATGTATGTGGATGGAATGAACAAACATGTGAAACCATCAGCAATCAGTTTTGGCCAGAAGAGGTGATTTCTTGGAGGAGCAGGTTTGCCTCCTAGGCCACCTTGGGCTCACATATGGACCTACACATCATCTTTCCTCCATCATCTTAATTCAATTCAATTTTATTTGTATAACGCTTTTAACAATTGTCATTGTCGCAGAGCAGCTTTACATAATCCAAAGAATTACAGAACAAACCAAAGTTTGGACACACCTTCTCATTCAAAAAGTTTTCTTTATTGTGTGTTATTTAGCCCAATCAAGTCTCTTCTGCTTGTTGCCTGTCCTTAGCAGTGGTTTCCTAGCAGATATTCTACCATGAAGGCCTGATTCACACAGTCTCCTCTTAACAGTTGTTCTAGAGATGTGTCTGCTGTTAGAACTCTGTGTGGCATTGACCTGCTCTCTGATCTGAGCTGCTGTTAACCTGCGATTTCTGAGGCTGGTGACTCGGATGAACTTATCCTCCGCAGCAGAGGCGACTCTTGGTCTTCCTTTCCTGGGACGGTCCGCATGTGAGCCAGTTTCTTGATGGTTTTTGTGACTGCACTTGGGGACACTTTCAAAGTTTTCCCAATTTTTCGGACTGACTGACCTTCATTTCTTAAAGTGATGATGGCCACTCGTTTTTCTTCAATTAGCTGCTTTTTTCTTGCCATAATACAAATGCAACCTCTTTGAATGAGAAGGTGTGTCCAAACTTATGGTCTGTACTGTATTTAAGATGTGCTAAGATCTTAAGATGTGTACAATGTCACAACCCCTTAATATGTGAATATCGTTCATAATCAGAAACCATGGATGAATGAGTTGAGGCTGCTGCTGAAAGCAGGAGATGCTGCTTTTAAATCCAATGATGCAGAAGGCAAAAGCTGAGTCAACCTGAAAAGTAGCATTAGAAAAGCTAAACATTCATACAAACTCTGCATATGTGTATTCTTATTTAACCTTGTTAAATTGCACAATGTTAATATTAGCAATTTTGAGGTATATAGGCAGTGTATTTGAACATAAGGTAGACGATAAATTTCATTTCCGTGCCGAAAGCCTGTACTGTGCAATGAGTACATTTCTGTACATTTGTCTGTCTTTCTATCTATCTAGCTCTAAAATTTTTCTTAATATTTTTTAGCTCCAGTATGAGCAGCAGATCTCTGATTTGGAGCAAAGGTTAGTTGAGCAAGGGCCAGAGTGTCATGAGTGCTTATCTAAGAAGTCAGAGACTCAGTCCCGCACAGTGCAGGAGGTAGAACATTTAAAGGAACTGCACCACAGTGAAATAAGCGCTCTAAAGGCTGAAATGGCCAATTTGAAAGAGCAGCTTCAGCAGACCCATTCCTCAGCAGAGCCAGAAAAGCCCTCACGACATCAAAAACAAGCAGAGGCAGCACATATTACTCGTATGGAACGCCTCAACCAGGAGCTTACCACCAAGAGCCGGACCATCCAGGAGCTGAAACGCACTGTGGATCGACTGCAAAGAGAGAGAAAGAGCATGTTATTTAGCCCGAAAACTCAAACATCACGGACTCCATCCAAACAGACAGGCAAAGATCGCTTCCCATCTACTCAGGATGAAAAAGATTATCATCCTGGACTTTTCTCAGGATTCCCCATTTCCGAGGTGCAGCAGGAGAATGAAATGCTGAGAGCCAAACAGGAGCAGCTGGAACAACAGTGTAATAACTTTAAAGAGGAAAGGGCCTCTCTTCAGGCTGCTGCCAATCAGGCACATGCTGAACTTCAGAGGTATGTAAGCCACTTGTCATGAACATTATAGTGGTTATGTGTTAGTAAAGCTATTTATTATTATTATTATTATTATTATTATTATTATTATTTTGTTTTTAGGGCTCAGGATCGAAACCTTGAACAACTGACATTACTCAAGGCTGAACACCAAAGAGAAATAGAGCGTCTTATGGCTGGCCATGCCTTAGAACACTCTACTTCCAAAATAGCCGAACTCACAAATCAAGTCAAATCACAGGAGGTATGCATTTATACATGTATATACGTATAAACTGAGCTGAGCTATGCATGCATGTTTATCAAAACCTGGAAGTATAGTGGTTATCTTTGAGGAAGCAATGTGGTTGGAAAAACATCCTGAATGATTGTGATTGCCGATCACTTAATGAAATCAAATTGTAAAAAAAAAAAAACAACATTCGAACTCGCCGCTATTTAATAGTGAAAGTAAGAGTATTTTCACACATACAATGCGTCAAGAACTTGGGACTAAACAGCCTTAAGAAAAACACTTATCACTGAGGCTAATTGAAAAAAAATGGCTTAAATTTTTTAGGGAGCATAAACAATGGACTTTGGAGCATTGAAAAGGGTCATGTAGTCTAATGAGTTTAGATTGGCCCTCTTCCATCATGCCTAGTGTCCTACCATTCAAGCCTGTCAGGGGAAGTTTTTATCTGGCGTTGATTCAGTTGGTCGGGTCTAGGTTCAGCAATGTTATGTGCGCAAAAGAGAATGAGGTCAGCTGATGAATATACTGAATGACCAGGTTTTTCTATCAACTGATAGTTTCTTCTCTGAAGCTGCAGACATGTTTGAAGATGACATTGGAGGATTTATTGGGCGCTGATTGTGAAAGGGTGGTTCAGGGAGTATGAGCCATCATTTTCACACATGCATTGGCCACCACAGGGACCAAACCTTAACCCCAATGAGAATCTTTCAGTGACTCCGGGCTAAAATAAATGTTGTGATATCACTTAAACTTGGTATAATTGTTGCATGGCTGTAATCAAAGCTAAACGTGATCCAACTAAAATATTCGTGTGTTTTTTTTTTTTGTTTTTTTTTGTTTTTTGTCCGACAGTGTACATATACTACCAGTCAAAGGTTTGTACACAAGTTTATTTTCAACATTCTAGAACAATTAATTAACTAATAAAGATAATTAACTAGAAAAGTTAATTAACTAATATCATCAACAACAGCAGTCCTGGCAGCAGCAGGTTATTATTTTAAGACAGATGGACAGCTGCTCTGGAACAGTTCTTGCAAGAACAATACTGGCAAGTGTATTTGCAAAACCCATCAAGCACCATGATGAAACTGGCTCTCATGAATCCGTCAAGAAAACAAGACCAAAATTCTGCTGCAGAGGAAAAGTTCATTTAGAGTTACCAGCCTCAGAAATCACAAATTAACAAACAGTACCGTTTGGAGGCTCTACAGAGCATGAGTAGCCGACACATCTCAATATCAACTGTTCAAAGAAGATTATTGCATATTTTAAATGCAGAAAGAAATAAAATCCAGGAAACCAGGAGATTAGAAGTTGTGTCCAAGGTCTGTTATTCAATATCTCTCAATTAGTGCATAAAAGTAGATCAGATCAGTGTGTTAACCTAATTTAGATATTAGTGATGGGAATCACCAAGAACTAACTGAGTATTACGGATATTACCACGATACTTAGGTGTTGATTCGATCTGTATTGGGATTCTATAAACATCAGTTTTATAAATTCAGTGTTTTTTTTTTGTTTTGTTTTTGTTTGTTTTTACCCATTCTAAACAACCTTGCTTAATTATAATTAGCTCCAGGCTCCTGTGTAACTAGTTTACAGTGCACCATATGATCATAAAGGAATTGCAACATTCTACTACCTCAAATGCAAACATGTAAATTAAAAATAACATTATAAAAATCGATTTTTGAATCAGTGTTGTGATTGCCACATGTATGCGTCACTGATTACATTTTTTCCTATCTCTATAAGACAGTTTATGAAGGTTCCTGTTTAAATTCCTGGTCCTGATGAGGAAATTAAATTAATTATTTTGAAGAGAAAAAATTATAATAAACAGTAATTAAATACTTTAATATTAAATAACCTATTAAATATATAAATAAACTATTAAATAGTTATTAATTAGTAAATAATCTTCACTATAAGCCCATTAATAAAGAAGCTAATTCATATAGAATATGGTTCCATTGTTGTGTGCAATGTATTAAAATATGTTTGCGTATGCATGGGTGTGTTTGTGTGCATGTGTAATATTCAGGTCATGGTACTGCATTTGCGTGAGCAGCTGAAGGAACTGCAAAGAACTAAAGAGGCCCTTGCGTTGTCTAAACTCAGAGAGGAGACATTACAGAATCAGGTAATCAATTTCCTTTAAGGTAATCAGGTAATCCAATTTCCATCACTGAAAACATTTGAATAGTTTTTCCCAGTTTGTCATTTCTACATACACAATTATGTATTGTTTATCTTTTCCCTCATTTTATGTATTCAAGTTCTTTCCAAGGTCTTACCTCTTACAGTATGCCTTAGAGGTAAACAGCAATCATTCTTGAGACCTCTCTATTGTTGAGGTCATAAATAGACTATTTTACCAGGCATGAAAAGCACATACTTCAATCCTTATGTGTTTGAAGTGAGAGAGTTTAATTCAGGATTTATTCATCTTTATACACATATGGATTCAGTTGTTTGCTTCTTATGCCTGGTAAATTAGTTTATATATGACCTCAACAATAGAGAATGATTGTTGTTTACCTCTAAGGCATACAAAGTCTGAAATTATAGAGTGAAACAAATGTATCTTATAGCACTAAATAATAAAATCTGATTGCTCAGAAGGTGGGAATTAATTTTCTGTAACAGCAGCTCTGACAGTAGTGCCACCTGCAAATCATATCACTGTTTATCATTTTTGCCTTTAATTTAATGTTCTTGCTTGTCTAGTTAAAGGACAGGGTCTACTTTAAGACTATAGAGTTTTTTTTTTTTTATAATAAAGTATTATAAGTGAGTTGAAAGGTAGTGGAATCTTTACATCTGGGGTGTCTGTGTGTGTGTCTGTGTGTGCAGCTGACTAAGCTTTTCGAAGAGCTGAAACAGGCAAAGGAGGCACACAGTCCTGAGATGAGACACTTTGCCAGCTTAGAGCATAAAATCCATACCATGGAGCTCCGATACAATCAGCGTGAACAAGAACTACAGCAGGTGTGTGTGTCAAATATTTCTATACATTCGCACAGATACAATGGAGAAACTATTAACTGTCCCTCATGTTGTAGATGATAGCTCAAGCACGCTTAGTGGTGGAGCAGGAGCAACAGGCAGAGGTAACACGCTGGAAAAGACTGGCGCAGGGAAAAAGCAGCGAGCTAGAGGTCTTCAGACAGGAGCTGGACTCCATACTGGATGTGCTTAAAGAGTTGCAGAAGCAGGGTGTGGTGATTCCTGCTTCACACTACTCCTCTGCTGCAGGCTGTATATTTCAGCCTCTCAGATCATGATATGGGGTTCTTTATAAAATCAAGCACTACACTTAGATGTCTGGGATATGACACATTGTTTAGGATAAAATACTGAACCATTTGAATACTATGGTGAGCACTAGTCAAGATAAATAGACATACTCAGCATGAACTAGTATAACTCTGTAAGTTGTGCCAGGATGTCCATATATTCTTTTTTTCTCTTATTTAATTTGTTCAATTCTTTGATTTCTTAAAGTTACACATTCATCCTAAATTGATGTATTTTCACAAGTTTGTAACAATTGTAAGGTACCACAGTAAACTATTAAAAGTTGCTTCATTATATCACATCACTTTCAGTGAGTAGTGCAGATAAAATACTCAGGGTTTTGTGACTGGTTTACCAGCATTAATCACTTCTTAGTGATTTGTTCAATTTAACCAAATTCCAAATTTGAACATTAAAAAAAAGAAATGCATACAAAAAAGGACCAAACAACATATATATTTTTTACATTTATTTATTAGTTAGTTGTTGTTTTTTTGGACACTTCAGAAATTACTTTGATTATTGACTTCAGAAAGGGTCTGTGTTGTGCTGGACTGCATTAAAGTGAATCCATAATTAAATTCTGGTACCCCCATGCTGGGATTTTACACATTTCCATTGGAGGACTGGGGTTGTTGGGGGAAGGAAAATAAATAGACTTTTATGCAAGTCACTGTTGTCATCTGTTGAAAACTGATCATGCTGACGTTTCACATTTAATTTATTAATATTTAATGTTTCAACTGATGTTAAAGTAAATTAAAATACATTTTATATTATTAAAATACTGAAAAAGATATTTGAGTCATTTGAGTTTCGTGTGTGAATTTCACTGTGGAAGTCATCAGTTCAGCCGAAGTTTCCACCAGTTGCAGCTTGTCACTCCTGTACTTTCTGGGTAGTAATTAATTTCTGTGCATGCAACAGGTGGCATCATCATTATACATTTATCCAGGTTTGTTTTTCTGAGAAGTCCAAAATAAGAAATAAGATTATGTTGACACTGGCAAATTACAGAGTACATAGCCTTCCATAAATCTCTTTGTGCTTGTTCCTGAAAGAATCATGATTATAAACCTTGTGATTCATACTGACAAGTTCACAAATATATACTCACCAATTTGTATTTTAACAAAGTAGAATTTTTCATAGTTTTTCTTTACTTTATTTATATTTCTGCCAACTTTGTCTTTTACTCCACTATAGTTGCTAAATAATGAGTACTCCAATACATTTCAGAAAATTACTTTAGATACTTAAGAACAGTAAATACGAGTTACTTGAGTAAAATATTTTACTCAAATAATATACTAAAAACAGACTAACTTCTACAAGTCACGACAGGTAGATGTACATTTTTGCATTTGGCAGACTGTCTTATCCAAAGCAACCTATACAAATGCTTTAAAGTTTCTGTCATTAAATATATCCGTCCCATGGTTCATTATGTTACTAATAAGAAATACCATCAGTCAAACACTTTGAAGGATTTTAGCTGTTGTTAGCTATAAACCTGAATACAGCATTGTAACCCCAAGAACTCACTTAGAGTGGAGGTGTTTTCAAATAGCTAAACAGTAAAACGCTGCAGCTTTTATCAGTAGTTATTGTGGTAAGCAAATTGGCTGCTTAGCCAATTAATAGTTTAAAAAAAGTTAATAGATTAAATTAATGAATTGTCATGTAGGATTTTATTGTGGGCTTAAATATAAAGTGGTTAAACTCTTTTCAGTGAATTATATACCTCATATTGGATATGGGCACTAATGCAGTTCTAAGGGCAGCACAAACGGGAAACAAAAAAGACTAGACAAGAACATGAGTACAGTCAAGAGAACAGGATGTTTGTTTCCTCTATGAGTACTACAGTGTTTCTTTTCAGAACACTACTAAACCTTCCACTTGACAAAACTTCAGCTAGAAAGAGGTTATAGTGCAAGACATGTTTGGTGCTTTAATTGCTTAAAATATAATGAAATCCGCAGGGAAATTTGGAGAACAGAAGTTTGGTCTTGTGAGCAAATCCTTGAATCCTTCATTTGAGCTCAGCAAAAGAAAAATGGCAACGTATAAATAAGAGTAATATATTGTACACTGGCTGGCTTAAAATAAAACAAAAAAAAAGTTTCAGTTTTAAAGGGGTCAAAGTATTGGCCTGCACTAAGCAAAGAAAATATAAAATTTTTCTGGAACTGAGATAAAAACCATCCAATGCATTATTAAAACCTTGAAGGACAGTGTTGAACTCTTTTCAACTTGTGGAAGAAATATGATAGAGGGGGAAAAATAATAAAGGACCATTTTTCCTCCCTGATGGTGTGGGCATATTCCAGGGCTCAATGTGTGAAAAAACATTTCTGGGAGTATGAGGAATCATTTTCACACATTGAGAAATCATTTTGGCCACCACTCTTTGTGCCATATTTACAGCTGCAGGCAGCTGAATGAAATTTTAGTGAGCCCCTTTTCTTTTTTCTTTTGGCCAGTCTATGTATGCAAGACCACAGGCTTTGGTTAGATGATGCAATTAAGCCCAAGGGTCAGACATTAAGCTCTGATGCCTAATATCTATTAATCAGTATAAGTATCTATTATCCAGATCTCATCCTGGTTGAATCAGTAACCACTGCTTGCGTCATTTTGTTTTTAGAGGCTAATGGAAGGTGGACTGAAGCACACCCTAAGAGGATATTCAGTGACCCTAATTTTAGAGAATTGCAAATGCGAATGTTTTAGAGAATTGCATATAGTACATGTTGTGTACTATAATGCTATATTCTGAACAAAGGAGTTACTATCCTGTAATGTTTTCTATTTGGTTACCTGTAGGTAATTAGTGAAACTGTTGGATTCATACACTTTGTCTAAGACCATTTACATAAGATGAATGTGATACAGACATAAAATTGTAAAACTACATTTACTTTTAGCAGACGCCCTTATCTAGAGCAACTTAAATTTTTATCTCATTATACATATGAGCAGTTGAGAGTTAAGGGCCTTGCTCAATGGCCCTTGATTGATTAAGCTAGGAATGTCTCTCTTGGTTTAAGCCCTGGGTTCTGCATGTGAAGCAACAAGAAGAACTTTTTTTCTTTTTCTTTTTTTTTTTTTGCTAAATATAAAACAAATTAAAATTTCAGTTACAGATTGTTTAATTGCAAATGAGTTTAGAGCTTTAGAGTTTAGAGAGAAACATGCTTCCTGCTTAATGTTGATAAAACTAGAATTTGGATATAATTATATAACTATAGTTTAAGCATCTGGTATGAGCAAATTACTTGTTACAAGTTTTACTCTAGTTTCACAATGACAACATTTATAATATAAAAAATAATAATAAATGATTTCATCATCTTAATGCATAGGATTGGAGAAAGTCATGTATTCGCACTGAGTTGGGAAAATAGTGGAAGGAAGTGGCCAAATAAGAAACCCCTTTCCTTCAAGCAATTCTATTACCTTTAATTACAGTCTGTTTTTTCTTTTCTTTTCTTTTCTTTTCTTCTTTCAGATTTTGCATATGAAGATTGCATATTGAATCATTTCTTCTGTAAAATGTGATCAAATAATAGTGTGCGTAAGAAGGCTTTGAATGACCATTGAAACATAAATGCCAAGTCCAGAGCTGAAGTGTTCCAGTCCTCAGTATGGGATTATGTAAAATTACTAGTAGAAATAATAGCTTTTGGAAAGACCTTCCACAGATGAATTATAGCTAGTGTTATCCAAACATTAACAAGAAATTACTGTGTGTGTGTGTGTGTGTGTGTGTGTGTGTGTGTGTGTGTGTGTGTGTGTGTGTGTGTGTGTGTGTGTGTGTGTGTGTGTGTGTGTGTGTGTGTGTGTGTGTGTGTGTGTGTGTGTGTGTGTGTGTGAGAGAGAGAGAGATGAGCTTTATTTTTGTTTTCTGATGCTTCAAGCAGTGGCATGTGCGAAAATACAGTCTGACTTTAAGTCTAAATTAAAAAATGTTCCAAATGTGATTTTGAAATGTAAATTTTAAGTTCCACACAAATTCTCTGATACATTCTTGCTGGTCCTCAAAATTACAAGACTTATCCTGCTTTGGTGTATAATTACCACAGTGGCTACCATTAACCACACTGGCTGCACAGGAAGTATACTGTAAGAATGTACAGCTAATGTGTTTAGGTTGAACTGCCTAGCTTGATAAACAAGAAGTAAAATAACTTTAAAATAGCAACTATTATTGCTTCATGTTGAATCACAGACAGTCGGAATCCAACAAGTGAACTGCGTAACAGATGACCTTTAAAAATAATCATACTGACTGCTTTCAATGTGTGTCTTTTACGTTTCCTCTATCTTTCCTTTTTGACTTGCCTCTCGCTGTAGGGTTTTTATATGCAGGAAGTCTACAGCAGATCCCTCACTCAGTGGGTAAGCGTGAGGAAAGAGAGAACAGTGCTGCCTCTCTCTTTCCAAATCGAGAATGTAAAGTGTATGAAAAGGCACACATCATTTAACTACAGAAACAGATCAGTAAGAGTTCTACTGGGATCTGCTTACATTGCAGAAGTATTTTTTTGAACCTTTATCTTAAATTTTTTCATATTTTGTCACATTAAAACCACAAATGTAAATGTATTTTAATGGGATGTTATGTGATACACAAAGTAGCACATAATTCAGAAACGGTAGGAAAATGCTAAATGTTTTTTCAAATTTGAACATCTCACAGAGCACTCATCAATCATGCAAACCTACAGTACCAAGTCATGGCAATCCACCTAAATGGACAGGTATTTGGCAGACGAGCAATGGAGAGCATTATTTGGAGAAGCAGCCAAGAGACCCATGGTTACTCCACAGCTCAGGTGTGGGAATCTGTCCACAGAGCAACTATTAACTGTTCACTGAGGAGGAGGTTCAACTTCCAGCAGGACAATGGAATGATTTAGATCAAGGCATCTTCATGTGTTATAATGGCCCAGTCATAGTCCAGACCTAAATCCAATTGAGAATCTGACTTATAAATGGCTGTTCACAGATACTCTCCATTCAATCTAACTGAGCTGTCGGTTAGTTAAGCTTAGTTACTGATTATAAAAATTGTTTTGCAGTGTAGCTTGATTGTTGTGTGGTTTTATTTTGGGAATGGCTGTATATTATAGTATAGTATTATAGTATATTATACATTATTAGTCATTATTATTATTACTATTACTATTATTGTATTTTCACTATTAATATGCCCGATGTTGTCATGCAATGCTTACTGAAAAAGATTTCAAGTGGTTTGTAAAAATATCTACTAGAGGGAAATTTCTACTAAAATTTCATTTCTACCAACATAGCATCCACCACCACCTAGAATCTGTAGACAAGAAGGCCAAAATGTAAGATTTAAAGGGCTATAGTACAAGAGCTAAAGCTGTGCCCTCTTCTAATGCTTGAGAAGCGGATAATGAGAGCCCTGCAGCAGTGGAGCCATTTCAAACATGTTCCCATCATAGAAGAGCCTCAAGCAAGAGCAAGTAGACTTCTGTGAGATATCTTCAGTTGCCTCTGGCAGAGGCAAGGAGGACAAGAGCCTGTCTCGGCTTCTCAAAGTGGGAATTAGTACTTGACCCATCTTCTTTTATATCCTTTTTGGAGCAGTCAGAATGTCTTCACTTAGTCAGACACATATTGTCAAAGGTATTAACCTTTCACGCAGTAGATTCAGATTATTTACAGACATATTTTCAATCATGTCTTGATTGTATTATATATGCATACGCTTGCTCCTGAATTTCAATTTCCTAAACTGTAGAAAGATATTCTTGCTTAATTAATGAATATTTTCCCTACCATTTCTAATTAAGTAATTTTAGGTATCATGAAAAAAATAATTGGGAAAGATGGCTTATAAAGAAATTTTAAGGCTTCTTTTTTTTCACTAGGACCATGTTTTTTCATAGTTGGGTGTATGCTCTGGAGGTGATGAGGAGTTTTTCTGTCAAGCAAAACCAGAAAGAAGAGCCTCAACTCAAAGTGCATCTATTATTGTCTAATTCTACATGTTTACAGCAAGTACTTTATTTTTGCTGATGAATTAATTTTTTTAGAAAGTGCATATTAGAGTGCTAGATTCGATTCAGTGGTTGCCATGATGTTTAATATTCATCTACTGGGGATTAAATAAGTGAGGTTTTCTGCGATGGACTTCCAACACAAATCTTTTAGTGGTTCTTCTAGATCATGACCTCTACAAAACAGGCTCAATCACAGGCCTAAATGGGTGACTAAACACAAATTAGTTGTATTAATCAGTCTTTACTTTTCAGCTTTTCCTATGCTTGTCTGTCAGTTTGCATGCTGAAAGCTAGCCAGACAGACAAAATGCAATACATAGCTAATATGCTGTGCTTAAAGAGGAATAAAGCATGATTAGGCATGCTGTTATAGCAAAGTATCTACGACTACATGATGCAATTACCACCACATAGATTGCTATTTTTAATTATGCATCAGTTCCAGGCCACTAATTTGACTGATGGAGTGACATTCCAAGAGTGCTTACACTCTCTGGTACAGGTGTGTTTGTGTGTGTATGTTTTCTGTCATTCACATGGCTATTAACAAAATACTGTACAACTGTACTATGGCAAAACTGTTTTGGTTGTATCAAAACACTACACCTGAACCTCCCACAGTTTTGTGACAATGGATAAATCAGCTTGTGTTTGTGTGCATTTAAGTAGGTAATTTACTCTTAGTAATATATTAGTTAAGTTTTTCATTTAAAAAAAAAAAAGGAAATTCATGCAGTGATTGTGTTTGCTTTTGTAGTGAGTCATTGGGTGCAAATTAGATCAAGGAAAATGTGTTTTGTATTACTTTGAGAATGGTGGGCTTTCTTGGCTTAATCATCCTCCAAAAATCAATCAAATGCTTTTAATTCACTCACGACAGCTGCTATTTTGTGAACCCAGTAGTTCTGCTTCACAGGTATTATGACAGTAGGAAGCAGTGTAATTGGATTTTTAGGATTCATTGTCTTTTGCCATGAAATGTGCCCATTTTCTTTCATGATTTGCCTAAAACCTGAAACATCAAAGCTTCTAAAAGAAGTATACAGTCTTATGCAAAAGTTTAGGCACCCCTAAATAACAGATTTTGGTGATTTTTTAATTTAAAAGATGTTAACACAGTCTCTCTTGGAAATGCACCATATTTTCAGCAAACATTGATGCATAGTTACTTCTTATGCCATAAATTGAACAAAAATAAAAAAAATAAATAAAAACATTATTATAGCACTGTGCAAATGTTTGGGCACCCTAAGAGTTCCAGAGTCTCAGGTTCTTTTTTTTTTTTTTTTTTTCAGACCTAAATCAGCTCGTTAGATCTGATGCATGGCAAAAGCTGTCATTAGTAAATACAAATTTCAAAGCTTTACAGATACTTTGACTCTTCAAACCTTGTGCTCACACTTGCGGACACTCAACACCCATGAGTTCCTCTAAGCAGCTGTGTAAGACTCTGAAAATGAAAGTTATTGATGCCCATAATGCAGGAGAAGGCTACAAGAATATAGCAAAGTGTTGTCAGCTTGCAGTTTCCACAGTGAGAAATGTAATTAAGAGATGGCAGTTCAGGGGAACTGTGAAGGTCAAGATGAGATCTGGAAGACCAAGAAAACTCTCAGAGAGAACTGCTCATATGCTGGTCAGAAAGTCGAATCAAAACCCCCAATTTACTGCAAAAAACCTGCAGGAGGATTTAGTAGACTCAGGAGTGGTGGTGCACCGTTCCACAAGATCTTCATGGAAGAGTCAGCAGAAGAAAACCTTACCTGCATCACCATCATAAAATCCAACGTCAGAAGATTGCAACAGAACATCTACAGAAGCCTGATGCGTTCTGGAAACAAGTGCTGTGAACTGATGAAGTTAAAGAAGAACTCTTTGGCCACAATCAGCAATGGCATGTTTGGATAAGAAAAAAGAAGCAGCATTTCATGAAAAGAACACCTTGCCAACTATTAAGCATGGGGGTGGATCTATCATGCTTTGGGGTTGTGTTGCAGCCAGTGGCACAGGAAACACTGCACGGGTGGAGGGAAGAATGGATTCTGGAAGCAAACATCACACCATCTGTAAAAAAGCTGAAGCTGAAACGAGGATGAGTTTTACAACAGGACAATGATCCTAAACATACCTCGAAATCCACTATGGAAAACCTCAAGAGATGCAAGCTGAAGGTTTTGGAACGGCCATCACAGTCCCCTGATTTAAACATCATTGAAAATTTGTGGGTAGATCTTAAAAGAGCTGTGCATGCAAGACGATGAATATTACAGAACTAGAAGCCTTTTGCAAGCTAGAATGGGAGAAAATCCCAAGTACAAGATTTGAAAGACGTTTATCTATAAAAAGCGTTTGCAAGCTGTGATATCTGCCAGAGGAAGTGTTACTAAGTACTGATTATGTAGGGTGCCCAGACTTTTGCAGTTTCATAATAATGTTTTTTTTATCATTGTTCAACTTATGACATAAAAAGTAACTATGCACAAATGTTTGCTGAAAATATTTTGCATTTTTTCCATTTCTAAGAGAGACTGTGTTAACATCTTTTCAATTAAAAAAATCACCTAAATCTCTTATTTATCAAGGGGTGCCTAAACTTTTGCATAAAACTTTACAGTATATAGCTGTTCTCAAATTCATACCACACACACACTGTTTTATTTTTTTTCTTATATTGTAAAACAGTGCTTCTGCTACTTTAGAAACATGCTCTGTAAGGCTTTCATAATAGCTTTAATCTGAGATGCTATTAATTGGTGATTTTTGAGGCTGGTTACCCTAAATGAACTTCTCATCTACTGCAGAGGTAAGAGCTTTTCTGGGATGGTCTTCATGAGAGAGTTTAATCATAGTGCTTGTTGAATTTTGCAAATGCTCTTGACAATACTGTTCCTGCAAGAACTATTCCAAAACAGCTGACCTTTGAGTCTTAAAATACCAACTGACCAACATAATTACCTAATGCCATATGTGCCATATTGTTTTATTTTTATCCAGCATTGTTCTACAATGTAAAAAATTTATCCAATTTTTTTCTCCAAGCGTTTGAGTGGTACAGCAGCCTGGAACAGCAGGCCCAAAGCTGCCACTTCAGGCCTCTAAGCAAGATCCTTAACTCCATCTGATCAGGGGAGCCATAACATGCATAACAAACCATAACTTCCTTGTGAGCTGTTATATTTGAGAAACGGATTTCACTGTGCTGTAATGTATATGTGACAAACAAAGGCTTAAGACTATTTTTTTTTTCACAATTTAATCTCATAAGAAATAGTTTAATAACAGCAGTAGGTAAAAGATGGCAGTCAGCTCTTAAAATGCCTGTTTATGTTTGAGAGCATGTATTTGTGTCTGCACAAAAAGGGAATCACAGCTGCAGGACGAAACCCACAGGATGAAACAAAAATGATGAAAAAAGAACTTGGCAAAAGCATATAGTAAGTGATCTTTATCTTGTGTGTAACAGGTTGGTATGGGTGATTCAAATTACCCGTTTATACAAGGTGAATTATGTGGTATTTTCCAGCATGGGGATTTGGTTATGTACAGTATTTTTGGTTTGAGTTGAAGCTGCTTGAGGTAAGACATAAGAAAGGAACTAATTGAGCAGGTGAGATCTTAATCTTGATATAATTGTTGACCTTTTCCCAGACATCTGAGGAAAATCATTAGTTTGCATGGTGTGTAAATGATAATGATCACAAAATCTCAATTAAATTTCAAAGGTATGATTTAACTCTTTGATAAAATCCCTACCCATAAGTAACAACTGAACAATGGACATCTGTTAAATGCTTCAAAGCAAATATTGATCTTCCTCATTTATTAGTTAAATGAGCCTGCCTTATAGTATGTACAGTCGTGGCCAAAAGTTTTGAGAATTACATAAATATTGGAAATTGGAAAAGTTGCATATACTCCAGAATGTTATGAAGAGTGATCAGATGAATTGCATAGTCCTTCTTTGCCATGAAAATTAACTTAATCCCGAAAAAAAAACTTTCCACTGGATTTCATTGCTGTCATTAAAGGACCTGCTGAGATCATTTCAATAACTGTCTTGTTAACTCAGGTGAGAATGTTGACATGACATTTTAAAAGGAGGGTGATGCTTAAAATCATTGTTCTTTCATTGTTAACCATGGTGACCTGCAAAGAAACGCGTGCAGCCATCATTGCGTTGCATAAAAATGGCTTCACAGGCAAGGATATTGTGGCTACTAAGATTGCACCTAAATCAACAATTTATAGGATCATCAAGAACTTCAAGAAAAGAGGTTCAATTCTTGTTAAGAAGAGCGTCCAAGAAAACACCCTCCAACAGCAACTTCTTCCAACAATCCAACAACAGTTTGGTGAAGAACAATGCATGTTCCAGCATGATGGAGCACCGTGCCATAAGGCAAAAGTGAGAACTAAGTGGCTCTGGGACCAAAACGTTGAAATTTTGGGTCCATGGCCTGGAAACTCTCCAGATCTTAATCCCATTGAGAACTTGTGGTCAATCCTCAAGAGGCGGGTTGACAAACAAAAACCCACTAATTCTGACAAACTCCAAGAAGTGATTATGAAAGAATGGGTTGCTATTAGTCAGGATTTGGCCCAGAAGTTGATTGAGAGCAGCCCAGTCGAATTGCAGAGGTCCTGAAAAAGAAGTGCCAACACTGCAAATACTGACTCTTTGCATAAATGTCATGTAATTGTCGATAAAAGCCTTTGAAACGTATGAAGTGCTTGTAATTATATTTCAGTACATCACAGAAACAACTGAAACAAAGATCTAAAAGCAGTTTAGCAGCAAACTTTGTGAAAACTAATTGTGTGTGTGTGTGTGAGAGAGAGAGAGA
>JAAGKR010001941.1:70972-90680 GCA_011419295.1 Clarias macrocephalus
ACCTGCTGAGATCATTTCAGTCATCGTCTTGTTAACTCAGGTGAGAATGTTGACGAGCACAAGGCTGGAGATCATTATGTCAGGCTGATTGGGTGAGAATGTTGACATGACATTTTAAAAGGAGGGTGATGCTTAAAATCATTGTTCTTTCATTGTTAACCATGGTGACCTGCAAAGAAACGCGTGCAGTCATCATTGCGTTGCATAAAAATGGCTTCACAGGAAAGGATATTGTGGCTACTAAGATTGCACCTAAATCAACAATTTATAGGATCATCAAGAACTTCAAGGAAAGAGGTTCAATTCTTGTTAAGAAGGCTTCAGAGCGTCCAAGAAAGTCCAGCAAGCGCCAGGATCTTCTCCTAAAGAGAATTCTGCTGCGGGATCGGAGAGCCACCAGTGCAGAGCTGCTCAGGAATGGCAGTAGGCAGGTGTGAGCGCATCTGCACACACAGTGAGGCGAAGACTTTTGGAAGATGGCCTGGTGTCAAGAAGGGCAGCAAAGAAGCCACTTCTCTCCAAAAAAACATCAGGGACAGATTGATCTTCTGCAAAAAGTATGGCGAATGGACTGCTGAGGACTGGGGCAAAGTCATATTCTCGGATGAAGCCTCTTTCCGATTGTATGGGGCATCTGGAAAAAGGCTTGTCCGGAGAAGAAAAGGTGAGCACTACCATCAGTCCTGTGTCATGCCAACAGTAAAGCATCCTGAGACCATTCATGTGTGGGGTTGCTTCTCATCCAAGGGAGTGGGCTCACTCACAATTTTGCCCAAAAACACAGCCATGAATAAAGAATGGTACCAAAGCACCCTCCAACAGCAACTTCTTCCAACAATCCAACAACAGTTTGGTGAAGATCAATGCATGTTCCAGCACGATGGAGCACCGTGCCATAAGGCAAAAGTGAGAACTAAGTGGCTCTGGGACCAAAACGTTGAAATTTTGGGTCCATGGCCTGGAAACTCTCCAGATCTTAATCCCATTGAGAACTTGTGGTCAATCCTCAAGAGGCGGGTTGACAAACAAAAACCCATTAATTCTGACAAACTCCAAAAAGTGATTATGAAAGACTGGGTTGCTATTAGTCAGGATTTGGCCCAGAAGTTGATTGAGAGCAGCCCAGTCGAATTGCAGAGGTCCTGAAAAAGAAGTGCCAACACTGCAAATACTGACTCTTTGCATAAATGTCATGTAATTGTCGATAAAAGCCTTTGAAACGTATGAAGTGCTTGTAATTATATTTCAGTATATCACAGAAACAACTGAAACAAAGATCTAAAAGCAGTTTAGCAGCAAACTTTGTGAAAACTAATATTTGTGATATTCTCAAAACTTTTGGCCACGACTGTACTGTAGATTTTGCCCTTGCTCTTTATATCAGGTTTGGCACAGGTTTTTACGCCGGATGCCCTTCCTGACGCAAACCTCCTTTTGTCCGGCTTGTGATCGGCAGTGCATCCAGTGGTTGTGGTTTAGTCATAGGCTGGGAATCGAAACCGGGCCTTCCTGAGGCCATTGAGCCATCAGTGTCTTATCCTTTTAAAAATACGCTAGTCCTCTATTATCAATGCCTACAGTATGTACCTAAAAACTAGCAGTCATCAAACCCATTTAAGAAACCTTACCCTAACCCATCTAGCAGAAAGATAAAACAATATAAAAATCAAACCTTCCATTTATCTTCAAGATCCTAGAAAATGTTGCAGCCTAACAGTTATGCTTATGTAAAATTGTATCTTTGGCAGCATCATCCCCTTTGCCCTTAATTAGGCACAGACCCCACAATTGTTCAGCTGGGTGTCAAAGTTAAATGCTTTGGTGAAACATTAGAATTTTTGTAAACCTTTAATGGGCCATAATGAAAGATCATAATTTTATCGTAAATTTAAACAAGATGCATATACATACATACATACAAAGAAAGTTATTAGTTTTTCACCCATTTCCTGCCCTTCCTGCCAGTAGGAAAAAAAAATTAATGGCCATTCATTTAAACATATTAATAATTTTTTTGGATTAATACTAGTAACTTAGGCTCAGAAAGTAGGATAGGATGTTACAAGGACAAGGAAAAGCTGAAACTGGTCTATATACTCTATAGGCCTATACACTATTAGGCCCAGGCGATAATATTACACTGATTAAAGTTATTTTTATTTTAATTTTCTTTTTTTTAAATCTTTTATATATATATGAGAAATGTAACTTGAAGAAACACAAAAAAATACCCATAGGGTTAATTTTTTGGGGGGACACCACACTGGGAGATATATTTTGAGATATGGGGTCAATTTTTAAATCCAGCAAAAGACCGATTTGATTTTAATTTTGAATATATAGGTCAAGCTTATTCTGGATAGTATTGAAATGACCACATTAAAACATTACCACAAGGACAATGAGCAAAGTGCTGGGTGATTCAATTGTAGCTCACATGGAATGCACAGCATCACAGGCTTTATTGGCTAGTGTTATGATTTAAACTTTTTGATGTTCATGTGTGGGAGGCATGGTTATGTTGTTTAAATAAAAAGCTCTCAGCTTGCTTCATCATGGGAGCTCACAACCCAAGGTTTACAACATGATTTTATCGCTGAGCTATACAAATCAAACAGTTTCTAAGAAAGAAAATATCTATAAAACTATAAATCATTCTTGATTATACAGTAGATGCAGTAGTTCTGGTCCATAAATTTTTTTCCTCTTCTTCTTCTTCTTCTTTTTTTTTTTTTTTTTTGGCTGAATATACCTAGATTTCTTGGAACCAGACTGAAATATTTCACAGTGTGTATCACTCATCTGTGCTTGCCATATAAAATTTCATTATTTAATTATAAAATGCTTTTGTGTTAGTGATATTTTAATCTGTTTAATTAGTTTTCTATTTTTATTGTAAATTACATTTTAATTATTTTTTAAATTATTTTATTTTATGATTATTTTCTTTTCTTTTATGTAAAGCACTTTGAATTACCATTGTGTATTAAATATGCTATACAAATAAACTTGCCTTGCCTTGCCTTGATATCATCAGTGAACGTGGCAAACTATACTTCCCAGGAATGTAACTTTTAACATAAAATTAAAAATTAATTTTAAAAAGCTATATCAGTTTTCCCTGAAACACCTATAACATGAAAATACAAATCCATGTGAGAAAGCTAGACCGCTAAGTCACAAAGACACAAAGTAAGTGTGTCTTTTTCAGAATCTCTTTCTCC
Organism: Clarias macrocephalus; assembly: GCA_011419295.1. Classification (NCBI taxonomy): domain Eukaryota; kingdom Metazoa; phylum Chordata; class Actinopteri; order Siluriformes; family Clariidae; genus Clarias; species Clarias macrocephalus. Next base: position 74,197 of record JAAGKR010001941.1, read on the forward strand.
TGGAGCAAAGATTTGGCCAGATTGTGTCTATAATGTAATTAACTTGCTATTTGTTACTGTTGTGTAAAATCAAAAACGCTCACAATCATTTGGTTATATTAAACATTGGCACAGCTGTGATCACCTAAACCAAATCATAGCCATGCCAGTATTTTAATCACATTGTCTTTTTTGATATTCGATGTACGCAGTTCTGGAAGGAGTGAACAGCTGCCTGGCAAATGCCACATTCTAAAACAGTCATAGAAGCACTGGCCACAAAAAACATCTGTTAATATTACGGCATCCTAAACAACACTTTGTCCCCTTAGTAACTGCTTCTAAGTTGTTCTGATTTGCCTCTGGATCTTCAATGTTGTGTTTTGATCTTTCATTGCTGCTAGATATGACGTGAGCGTGAGCTTCCACCAGCACACTGTTAGGTTTGTGACTCAACTCACGACTTTGTGGCTACTCAGAAATACAAAGCTAACAAGCTTCTAACACAAGGTTGAATCCCAAATTCCTTTCTAACCTCTAAACAATAGCACTACTGTGTGGAACAAGCAACTCTACACCCTAAATAGGGCACATGTTTTTTCTCTCGCTCTCTCACTCTCTCACTGACCCAGAACAGTTAGTTACCTGAAGCCATTTTTAAGCAGGATAAGTAGAGACATAGACTCAAACTTTGTGATTTACAGGACTATCCACTACCACCATGGTTTACGCTCCTCACCTTTAAGCAGAGGTGGGTAGAGTAGCCAAAAAAGTACTCAAGTAAGAGTAATATTAGTGTATATATACAATACAAAGCATGTTTCGCTTGCAAAAGAATAGCTTCATACTGCGGTGTCTTCTCTGTGTGCTAGTATGTATATACATACAGAAGACACCGCACCCACAATGCCATCTGACTACATGTGGTTATTGTAATTGATTGGTTGAAACACTCATGCAGTAGATCCACCGGCGGCATGTGTAGAATAAATGGTAGAAAAGTAACGAGTCGAGTGTAGCCGAATGTAGTGGAGTAAGAGTAGCGTTTCTTCTTCACAAATCTACTCAAGTAAAAGAAAAAAATATGGTGCGGTAAAACTCCTCATAGAAGTAAAAACTATTTTTAAAGTTAAGCCTGGCACATATAGTGGAACCTTGTATTACGAACATAATCCGTTCCGGAAGCAGGCTCGTATTTCAAAACACTCGTAAACCAAATCGAATTTTCCCATAAGAAATAACTCAAATTAATTGTTCCACAACCCAAAAAAATAAATACATAAAAATAATTTATACAAAATATAAAGTAAAAATAAAACAAATTAACCTGCACTTTACCTTTTTAAAAAAAAAAGGAAAAATAAATCTAGACAGATAAGTTTTTCAGTTTGTGCGCACAGGCGCCGTGTACTGTACGTGTGTGTTTGTGCGTGTATGAAGCTAAAGTAAGAGGAGAGGAGGAATGAGCCCATTCCCTCTCCCTCTTCTTGTCTTACACAGTTACCCTTCCCCCACTCTTTCCACACACGCGTGCACACAACAGAAACACTGTTTTATTAAACAAGAAATCTCTCTAATGACACTCGACTAAGCGCAGACTAACAGAATCACTGCTGTAAAGTAAAAATAAAATAAATTAACCTGCACTTTACCTTTGAAAAGAATCGCGACAGAGCGAGAGAGAGAGAGAGTCTGTGTGTGTGTGTGTGTGTGTGTGTGTGTGTGTGTGTGTGTGTGTGTGTGTGTGTGTGTGTGTGTGAGAGAGAAGTCGAAAGGAGGGAGGGTCTGTGTGTGTGAGTGGCACGGTGTCCAATGACGCACGCACACAGACACAAAGAGCAGGCTGATACAAAGAGAGAAAATTAATCTTTACCCTCTAATGACGAACAAGTCTTGGTTTATGAGTACCTAGTATCATGTAACAAGCATGCTTTATACGCGCGCACACATGTTTTATAATAAACAATACACGCGTGCTGTACACACAAATACAACCACAAAATAAAATATGTCTCTTGCCTTATTTCCAAAAACCACAAGGTTGATATTAGGTGTCAGTTACAGATAATAATTTCTGGTGTATAGATCTGTTGTATGAAAGAAATATTGCAACTGTGTAGATATATTGAATATTGTCATGGCTGTGATTAGCTATGGCACTGCAGGTTTGTGCCCACGTTTGAATCATAGACATGCTAATATGAAATATGTTAATATGCAATATGTACAGCCAAGCAGTTGTTTGTGCTGTATTCCTTAACTACCTGTGCATTTTAGTATTTAGCGCTTGGTCACGATGCTGTTCAGTGAGCTTGTGATAAAGGTGACAGTGTTAACCACTAAGCCAATATGGGTGTAGTTCTGGTCTCTGGTTGAAAATTGGATTCCTTTTTAAAGAATGTCCACAAATTCATTAAAATAAAATTCAAGTGTTCTTAGGTTCTGTGCATAATATAAAAATTCCATCATTATTTGTTTGTGTAAACAGAAATATTGCTTTGAACCAGTAAGCAGCTGTTTTGGCTTTTCAATGTTTTTTTTTTTAGAATTACTTTAGAAAGATTGCTAATCATGCCCTCTCATGTGTTTAAATGTGTGTTTAGTTTACACATTACATTTTTTTGTAAGATTACTGTATATTCCATTTGTGTAAGACAACTACAATAGTCTTCCATGCTATGGAAGCATATGAACATCATAATGGATTTCAAAATGTGTTTTTCATAGGCTAATATAATTACAATTATTATGATGCCAATAAACTTCCATACCATAACCTTGGAGGGACAAGTGAATAAAAAAACTCAAAAGGATGGAGAAATCCCTATGTTGATTAAGAGCCATAATAAGGAAGCCAGGTGACGTTGGCAAGCTCTCGAGAGGACATGAGGGATAAATCAGTAATCAGGCTCAAAAAGGAACTCATTACTTTTGGTTGACCTGAGATTTTGATTATAAATTATTACTGATGCAAGAGATCATACTGCTGCAGCAGGTTACAGTTTTGAAATACAGACATGAGCCAGTTTTCATTAGGAAGATACACTGATCAGCCATAATATTACAATGCAAAAAACATTTATCTTTTCAGTGGGATCGGAGCAGACGGGCTGGCCTTTGGTCCCCACTTGCAAAAATGAGCATTGGATGCCCATGATCCTGTCACCAATTTACTGGTGTATACTTAATAATAAATTTGAATGTGTTAATGTTATGGCTGATCAGTGTATACTTCACAGTGTAATATTATATTTGGTATTGCTTCTTATTGAAATCACACACATTGATAGAAATGGAAGCTAAATGAATAAATATCACATGAGCATAACATTAAAACCACTGACAGGCAATGTGAACAGTGTACAAGGTATTTAGGGGTGGAACATATTAGGCAGCAAGTAAAGTTCGTGTGTTGAAAGCAGGGGAAAAGGGCAAGTGCAAGAGTTGAGAAAAAAAATACTTTCACCTCAACCCAAGAGTAAGTCCTTTATTGCTGTTTATTAATCATTCCAACTGTGTGAGGTCAGACCTACAGTATATGGAGTTTGTGTGCAGGAAGTCAAGGAAATAATCTGTCATAAACAAATTAAGCATGAACAACTTTAATAACTTGGCAGAAAAGCGAACATCTGTATATTAAAATCTGAATTGAGAAACAGGCAAGGGTTAGTCAGTGGCACAAACAACATGAAAAACATCAGACGAACTACAGTATACTGGAGACACTACTGCAGTTTTCACACATATGTATGAACATCCTGTGAGATTATTTCCTCTCAAGTGCTGTAAGATTGGTGAGCCACGTCACTCACAAGCCACAAGGTTACAGCAGGCACAGCAGATTTGAAGATGTTAAGACCTTTATTATAATAAACATAGAAACTTAAACCAATCTGGAACCTAAAACATAACCAAACAATGGCACTAAACCAAATGACTGTAACAGAAGTGACAACAGATGTAAGGTAGAGAACATTGAGCTTATATAATATTATTCATTAACTCAAGATTACAAACACCTGTGGAAGGCTGCGAACATAGAAGCAGCCTTCCAAGTGAAAATAAGTGTTCCTAAAGCACCCCACACTCAAAAAATCTATGGGTGCAAAGCATCTTTCAGGGGTTATCCCTGACAATAAACAAGTCCTATCCACAGAGGCCCCACCCCGCAACCCACAGTACCCAAAGGATCAGCTTCCAATATCCTGGAGCCAGACGCTAAATTATACCTCCAGATGTCTTGTGGTATTATACCCCGAGGAACCAGAGATGCCCAGGTGACAGAAGGGGAACCTACACAATATTGGGCATCAGGTTTTTTTTGTTGTTGTTGTAATATTTACTATACATACTAACATTTACTATATTTGACACTTTATTTATGGTTTACATTTGCTATTATGCACATATTTTTTTAAATAAATATATCTTCTGTTTCAATACAAAGTGAAACGTTATATTGTATATAGTTATATTGGTAATATTCAGTATATAGTGCATATTACATACTTCTTTCTGTGAAAAATATTCCTTATAATTTCTCATTAGCGTAAAAGCTCATTAACGTTAGAATTTCACTCACATTTTATACTTTTTATTTTATATTACATATTGGTATTTTTCATACACCACTCAGACATACACCTGCCTTCAGGAGTGATGGGTTTTGGAGCTTATTCCAGGAACACAGGGCAAAAAGCAGAAATGTACCTTGAATGGGATCTAACTCAATCACACACATTGTTTTCTTCACGTTCTTCCAATTTTCTCTCCCCAAGCATATGACAGCTACAAAACAATGACAGGGAAGGCTTGCCTATGTTTTCTTTAGAACATGCCAGCCACCACGTTTTTTTTTTTTTTTTTAATCTGCTGAACACATTCTTTGTTTGCCCTCTTGAACGCAATTCCTCACAGACACAAATCTTATATAAGGATTGAACTGTGAGCTCTGTAGCTGCTCGTCAGTATTACGGATATTTTCTATAGCTGTTACTGCTTCTCTGTCTCTTATCCCAGTTTATATCAAGGAACTGCATTTATTTACGTTTCTCTTGTGCTAGACTTAGTAAAGCTAGTCAAATGTTTAATTCACAAAAGAAACATCTATGCTAAGTGTATTTATAGTGAAAAGAATAGAAAGAAAATAATAATAATAATAATAAATCCAATAATTAACTTCATCAAATACACTCCATGTACTTTAGCCTAGAAATGCTGTGAGTAATGTAAAACACACTATGCATAATCCTGATGTACAGTATGTTAAATGACACTGAATATTAGTTTTTCTGTATTTGAATTTATATAAGGAGAGGAGAAATGTACATTGCTTACGGTTTTTGTAGACATCTCATAGTCTTCTACACATTTAGACTTTTGCCACAAAATTAACAACATGAGCTATTTCCATAATGCGAGATAAATTTATGTAAAGCCTTGCATGGACAAAGATCCCAAGCAAGCAGCCTTCCAGGTCAATTGTATACCCTGAGCAGTAGACATAAGAAGACAAGAAAATGCACAAGCATTTCTCATATATCCATCAGGCAATCAGTAAAGTAAAGAGGCAACTAATTTCCATAATGACCTCATTCATTCTTTTTGCTTTGGCTGATTTTGCCCACGCCCAAAGTTTGGCTGAAGGCAGAAATGTTATCTTCTGTTAAATGGATTGTGTTTTGTTAAAGTCTGCTATCTATTGTGCATGCCTAGCTATTCCAACACCATCGATAGATACCCACTGTTGTGAATTCCCCATGATGTGTATAATGAAAACCGGCCTGATTCGCAGAAATGTTTCAAACAATTACTTTCAGAAAAGAAGCAGTAGAGAAAATTTCAGCTCACAAATGACTATTGGTAATGTTGTAATCATTTAACCTTATTACAGTAATTTACTTAGTCACTAAGATTAATTTGAACTAACCAGAACATATTTTTTAAAAGCATGTACTACGAGTTCTTTCCTGTTTTCTCATCCTGAAATTAAATCCCAAGCATAGATAGAGAGCAGATAGTCATACAGGAAATGATGAAACCCCATATCTGTACCACAGGGCACTTTAACATCATTTGTGTACAGCTTGTTTCTATAATTTGCTATTTCTGTAAGTCAGTCATTTGTTGGTCAGTTGGTCGGTTGTACATCCTGACAGGCACACAGAATCCTCAAAACCAAGAGATGTGGCCAGCATAACATCCTCAAAGCTGGTGGATGGTACCAGCATGGCATTCTTGAAGCTTGAATTTCTGTAAAGCTTGAAGCCCTTGAAGCCAGGAAACAGGGAGAGCATGGCATTCTTGAAGCCAGGGTGTGGATCAACCACAATGTCCATAAAGCTAGGGTGTGGAGCAAGGGTGAAGTTCATGTTAAAGTAAATAAGGTGCACAGCAGGCACATTCCTGTAAAAAAAAACAGGCAAAGGTGACAACATAGTTACCAAAGCCAGAAGCAGGACAACTTTGGAACCATAGTGTGCAACTGGGGTTGGCACTGGACAAAGACACCGGTGGTGTAGGGTATAGCACATGCAGCGCATAGTGCTGACGTTGGTGGGCATTACACTGACAGTAGAGGGTGTGTCTGAGTCAGAGCAGAACATGGCTAAGGCATGACTTGGGCAGAGCAGGGCATAACTCAGGGTGAAATAGGAAAAGGTCTCCATTAACAAGGCAGGACTCTCCCCATTTCAAATATTACAAAACGGATCTAACCAGTCATAGAGGTGACTGAATTCTTGTATCTTATCATAAAGCAAAAAGGTTGGATTTATTGGAAAGAAATTTATAAACATATACTAAGTGTAGCTGGTGTCTCCAATACAATATTCAGAGAATTGAGAATTGTTTTTTGCATTTAAACATTAAAAGAAATTGAGGTGATTATGTTGTTATGACAATGATTTCGATTCACAAAGTATTTACTCCACTTATGAGCACTTTATCAAAAGTTATAATCTGATCTTAAAAATAATATAATAGGACTATAATAATAGGACTAGTTAACAGTCGTTTTTTTTTTTTGTTTGTTTTTTTTCTCCCAATTTTTCTCCCTAATTTAGTCGTGTCCAATTCCTCCCCGTCACTAGGGGGCTCCCACATTAAGGCTACTACTACCACTCAGCCGGGAGGGCCGAAGACTATCACGTGTTTCCTCCGAACCACGTGACGCCAGCCGACCGCATCTTTTCGAACTGCTCGCTCACGAGCCCCCGTTGGGGGCGGAGTAACACACTCTGAGGACAGCGCTATCCGCTCCCTCCGTTGCGCGAGCTCACAGACGCCCCTGACTGGCTGTAGAGCCGTGATTAATTTGGGAGCACTAAGTACCTCTCATCCCTCCCCTCTGAGAGAGCTCGGCCAATCAGCTCTCTCTAGACCTCCGAGAGGTTACCACCCGGGATTCTAACTAGCGATCTCCAGATGATAGGGCGAGCGCTTTTACCACTGCGCCACTCGGAGGCCCCTAGTTTACAGTCCTGACACAACCTGTATTTTTATGTAGTCTTGAGAATTACTTTTCCAGGCTTCATATTTTAAGCAAATCTTTGGGCTCTTGTTTTCAGTTCATTGCTTGTACCTGACCAGAATGTTTTTTGTTTTTTAAGCCACAAAGTGACCTATGAGTCATTCAATCATAAAAAATATAAAAAAAATTTTAAAAAAATCTAACTGAAGGCATGAACCAGGTGCAGATGATGACAGATGATCAGGCCAGTGATTAGTATATTGATGATGTTGAATGCTGAGTGGTTGGAACAGACAAGAGGGGAAATGAGGCTGCTATTGTGGTTTTTACATAAACAACCAAATTTGAAATGTTTCTTTAGGCAGCCTGAGACAGTAATCTGTAAGCTACTGTATGTATTACCACCTTTTGTGCTTAGATAAGATAAGTACGTTTTTAAGTCTAGTATAATTTTATAGTATGTAAGATGGCTAATACATAGGCTCTCTTTTCTTCGCCATCTTCTTATAACATCTTAACTATGTGCAAGAATTGTCAGTCAAGACACATGAAATAAGAAAGAGCAGTTTCTCTGTGTGACATGTGTTAGTGTAGATCTTTTTTTTTCCTCCTCTATTGCAATGACACACCCGTTTCTTTTGACCGCATTTAATTTGCACATAATTTGCATCTGTAATTTCTTTTTTGATTTTGACTATTTCTTTTACTCTACTAAACGTTTTACTAACATAGGAGTATGTAAGCTGTGACAGAATGAGCTTTACTCTTTATGAATGATCAAAATGCAAATCACTACAAAGAAAACTAGCATTCCAGAAGCAAGTAAATATATATCAATAAATTTGGCAGTGCAACATTTAAAACAGTTTGATGAAGTTCAATGAGATTAATCCATTTTTATTTAGTGTTTACAAAAATACAGCACATACTGTAACAAGCAACAAAAAAAATATGTTAGATAATAAATTAGATAAGAGCATTATGTAAAAATAGTAATGTGTTGCTTGTTACTATAGAATTCAACAATATGTTTGGAAAAATTTATTTAGATACAGTTACACATCTCCCCCATCAGATTTGTAGTTTAAAAGTATTTGGTATATAATCTGATCACTCCACTGATCTGCTCTGCTCAACAAAAGGATTCTGAGTAAAATTTGACTGCATTTAATTTCCTCTCTATGAATCATTTACAAAAACTATTCATAAACACAAAGCTTTCTGCAGACTCCTTCCTTTGCCAAGTTTCATTTCAAATGCCAGATTACATTATATGTCAAATATATTGTGTTTAGTCTCTAATGTGACTGGTACTGTGACAATGAGATTCACTTTCCATTATTATGGGTGGCTCACTCAGCAGTAAATCATCTTCTCCCAGTGTGGAGCTAAGTTCACAGTTCACAAAGTTTGGGATGTTGAAATGAGCTAGAAAAGCTTCTTCGTTGTCTTCCATCATCTCCAGCTGTGTATTCAGGCCAACAGGGCCAGCGGTTTTCACTCGGTCACTCAATTCACCGCTGTTTGGTTGGATTTGGGCTCTGCGGGTTCGGCTGAAGGCCCGTTCTCCTACCTGCTCTTCTTCATTAATGTAGCAGTTAAAGAGAAAGCGAGACTCCTCCAGTAAGGGCCGAGGTAAACCAGCTCTGGGGTTTTCTGACTCCCTAGGACGACCTAGTTCCTCAACACAGCTAGTCAGATGAACACAATCCTCACAAGGTTCAGCACTCCTGTGTAAGCAATGATATTATAGAGATTAAGCATTTCACAATAAGTTTCAGTCTGTTCAGTGAAAAGAACTTTTATTGGTATAAAATATATAAATGTATAGAATTACATGAATTGGCATTATACTATATGGCATGAATCTACATAAAATAGCCCATAATATTTAATTGAGAAATCAATATAGAAAAAATCTGTAGACATTCTTAGAAAACCAGTTTGCATACTGTGGTTAATTATACTGCATGTAATAAATGAATTTCACTTGGCAGATGATTTTCCCTAAAGTGACAAAAGTCAAAATAATGTGCCACACAAGTATTGTCTATTTTAAAAATAGCATTAGATACTAGAAGTAGGTAAAAATAACAATCACTTGCAACATGATTGATTTTGTGTGTGAAAATCTCAGGATATCAGACATTAATAAAAAATGTCTCAAACCTGCCCATTTCATATCAACATCCATGTCACATAAAAAGTTACAAGGATCGCACTTGTTCTTCATTCTGGTGTCTGTTGTAGCTGTTAACTCTTTACTGGTGGCTCTTGACCCTTATCTGTATGATTTTTTTGCATTGTGCTACTGTCACATGGTTGGCAGATCATGTATCAACTATGCAGATGTTCCTTATAAAGTGGATGGTTAGTGTGCATGCATAAATACTACTACTACTACTAATAATAATAATAATCATAATTATAATAATAATAATAATAATAATAATAATAATAATAATAACAATGAAAGAGTGAAAATAATCTATGTGGCACACAATATGAATTCTGTCTTCATACAGCCATGCATTAACAAGATGGCAACCTTCACCATATTATGGCTTCTGTCACATCCATATGTCACATTTTCACATGTAATGGCAGACTGCTGTTTCCACTTTGAAGACATATCCAGACGTCTAACCTATATCTCACATTGCTTCCATTAAGAAGTATTACTCATGTCACAATGCTGTTCGGCGGTCCTATTAAATTCTTAAATCAGAGGGTGTGGATTCATCTCATATACAGACAGTTGTAATTAGGTCCTATTAAATCCTACTGTTCCTAGACACGGTATACATAATCTAAAGCGAAAAAAGACATAGATTTATATATATATATATATGTCTTTGACATTTCAAGACAAAAAAAAGGAGAAAAGAGTGGAATACTGCTACTATAACAGTGATAACAGGAACTGTTGAACTATTAAAATATATTCATTAATGAATTATAATTTTCAAATTTTCACTTTTTCTGATGTGGTATACCAGTTTAATCATATGTAAAGGTTTTAATAACCCATGATAGATGCTTTAATCTACAAAGCTTAGGCAATTTAGTAGAAATTACTAATTTACAAGATTTACATTTTGTAATTCATGTTTTGCTATAATGTCACATCAGGGTTAAGAATCAAATGGTGAAAAAGTAGTCATTAGTCAATGAATAAGTATATATGTTCTTCATGAAACTGCTCAATTATTAATAAATTGAATATATTTATTATTGATTATTTCTTAAACTACTTAATGCACATCCAGGGTCCAGGTTCGATTCCCAGCCAGGCTCGATTCCCTTCTCTGTGTGCATGGAGTTTGCATGTTCTCCCTGTGCTTAATGGGTTTCCTCCAGGTACTTCGGTCTCCTCCGACAGTGCAAAAAAATGCAGATTAGGTTAACTGGTATTTCCAAATTGCCCGTAGTGTGTGAGTGAGTGTGCGCCATATGATGGATTGGCACCCTGTCCATGGTGTACCCCACCTCTTGCCCTAAGCCTCCTGGGATAGGCTCCAGGCCCCCTTCGACCCTGAATACACGATAAAGCGGTATTGAAGATGAGATATAAATATGTAAAAGCTACACAAGGCCAAAAATGTTATGTTTTTTCCAACAGATAATGCTGTTTGGAGATGGACATGCATTTATCCGCTGAACCTTGTCAGATCCTGAATAAGCACAACCTGTGTTGGTTTCTCGACCACTGCCATTTTGGAAAACAGCAAGAGTACTCAAATACAGACCTTAGACCATACATTTGTCACTTGAACCATATGGCATTTTGGTTACTCATAGGGTTGACATTTTCAATCGGCAATTGATAGAGTCTGGAAATGTTTTTATGTAATCTAATTGGAGTGGCCTAAATACCAGTGCCTTGCGCTTACAGTATATTCTAGGCCAGCTATAGACCCTGCTTCCTTTCCTTCAGTGCCAATGTCTGCCAAATGAAAAGATGATGTCTTAATGGAATTATTGATAGTAGACAATAAAAGGTAGTTGGGTTTGTTAGGTGAGATCCATTCTATCTTTAAGCCACTTTTACTGGGTTTTAAAAAATATTCTCAATATTATTCTTAGTGCTCTAGTGAACTTTAGTTGCTCTAGTGAACTCTGGGTAAGGGGACAATAAAAAAAATACACCCAACAGTATAGTCCATATATAAAAGGCCAGTAATTCATACAAATCACATATATACTTTGATGCCAATCATTTGAGTATGTTAGTCTTGTAGAAACTAGAAATATTTTAACCTCTAGCTTGAAAAATCAGGCACAATATTTATACAGTCTGGTTTTGTGACAGGTTACAGCTGTGCCTTAGCCAAATATAATAGTCATTGAACAAGCTAAAGCCTAAACAGACTGAGCAGTATTGGGGTCACAGACATCACATTGACTTTCTGATTGCTTTATGTCTCTCTTATATTCAAACTTTCTAGTTTTTGAATGTGAAACATTAGTTCTATCTATTGTGACCCTGGAGATCAGCATCTCCAACTCAGCCTCAGTGATGTTCTTTTTTTTTTTTTTCCTTCTGTGTAATCTTGGGCAAATGTAGTTTGTTCAGTGAAATTGCTATAATGTGTTATTGCTACAATATTTAAGAAATAAACATTTATGAGAGTAAAGGCATAGAACTAAGCTGGCAGTGCGCGGCTGTGATGGGAGAAGGGTTTATTTCAGATTCCAGAGAAAAAGAAAACAGCAATTTACTTTTATTTTCTTATTATAGCTTTTCATCTTGAAATGCAATTTGATCTGCTATTTCCTATGTGTGTACATTCCCACAATTTCAACATTTTCTCACACCAACACCAATCCTTTGTAATATAATTTTCTTCTTCTTATAAATTGCATCCTTTCATAAAAATACATCAACTATTCTGTAAACCTTATTTAGGCTTTGCTTGCTGTATATACAGTACTGATTTTAGGACCAATGCAAGTTTGGACACAGAAACTTGTTATTCAGTGTTTTTTCTTTATTTTTATTGTTTTTTTTTTGTTGTTGTTTTTTTACATTGTATATTAATACTGAAGACAATAAAATGATGACATTTGGATGCTTTTCCTTCACCCTCCGTTCCAACTCCTTCATAGTTTGGAAGTTTTCAGTATTAATGTATAATGTTGAAAATAATAAAAGTAAAAAAATAAGGAGAAGTTGTGTCCAAACTTTTGACTGGTGATGTATAATTTTTTTAAGGAAGTTCATGTAAATAAGGGAGATGCTATTCTTATTATGATAAATTGGAGCATGTTGTATGTCTACGATGTTTAAATAGACTTATTCTTGAACTTTTGCTCCCATGTCAATCAATAGCACTAACACCACATAACATTAAAACGGATTACCAATTATAATATAAACTGGTGACAGGGTCATAGGCACCCAGGGAGCATCCATGCCTGTGGGTGCAAAGGCCAACCCATCTCTTCCAATCCCACAGAAAAGCCAGTGCAGCACAAATTGATGAAAAATGTTAAAGCTGGCCACGACAGAATCAGAAAGGGACAGATATAGAGAGAAAGACTTCAAGGTTATCGATCCGGCCACAAAATTCCCCAGATCTCAATCAGATCGAGTATCCATGGGATGTGCTAGACAAATAGGTCTGATCCATCCTTGCAACTTGCAGCACTTAAAGAAGCTTCTGCTAATGTTCTGGTGCCAAATACCCCAGCACACACTCAGAGTCCTTGCGGATGCATGCATTAAGGGGTCCGAACTGCCCTGATGGCACAAGGGCAACCCACACCATATTGGGTATAATGTTTTAAGTTTTCAATGTTATGGCTAATCATGTACATATCGTGTATATGGCCAAAGCTTCAACTAACATATTATGTACTACTGTCAAAACTGTACTGTTTTTTTCCGGTCTTTGTTTAATCTGTACAGTTATTGAATGTTGTGTACTTACAAACAGCCACAAACAGCCAAAATCAAATTCCTTGTGTGTCAACATACTAAGCTAATAAAACCTGATTCTGATTCCGATTTAGAAAATAAATACATTATGAACAGTCAGACTCGGGAAGTAGCTTTGTGGTATAATTTATCATACTAACCTTTTTAATTCATATGAAAGATAGTTTGTGCTTCTGTCAACAAATATCACAGGCATGCATTAAATTCATGCATATTTTTAAGCATAATTAACATCTTTGCTAGATGCTTGTAGTGCAGACATCATTAGTTGTTGGATAGGCTTCCTGCATCACTGCAGGGTGATTTCCTGCTTTTTTTGTATCTGGTCTTCATCAGTGTGTGAACGACAGATTGTTTTTACTCATCAAAAATGAGTAAAATGTCTGAATGCATTCAGTGTTTATTGCATCATTTTCTAGCACACGATGCAACACTGAGTGTTTGGGCTGTATAAAGAGAACATCTTATTAGTGTAGATACAGGAGTGGAGGGTCAGTTGTGTGCCAGACCCTGAGATTACACTCCCACATTTCAGGATGACGAGTGAAGGGTGCAGAAGTCTGTGTGAGTCTGTGTTCAACAAAAATAATTACACACTAGAACACTTTGGTCTCCAATGCCACTGGACCTCAGCGTTATGGAAAATTTACTTTAAACATCAAGTCAAACAATAAAATAGGCATCATTAACTCTAGATGTATTGTCACCCAGGAAGCAATTTTTTATTTTCTAGCACACGATGCAACACTGAGTGTTTGGGCTGTATAAAGAGAACATCTTATTAGTGTAGATACAGGAGTGGAGGGTCAGTTGTGTGCCAGACCCTGAGATTACACTCCCACATTTCAGGATGACGAGTGAAGGGTGCAGAAGTCTGTGTGAGTCTGTGTTCAACAAAAATAATTACACACTAGAACACTTTGGTCTCCAATGCCACTGGACCTCAGCGTTATGGAAAATTTACTTTAAACATCAAGTCAAACAATAAAATAGGCATCATTAACTCTAGATGTATTGTCACCCAGGAAGCAATTTTTTCTTTAACTAGAACCTATACATTATTTTTTTCAGACCAAGATACGAACAGTCATACTTATACTGAAATGAAATGAATACTACTTATAAGGGATAAATTATCGTACTATATTTTATTTAGCTTTCTTTATGTTGGTTTCTGCTAGCAATCGGCTCCACATGCTGTGTTTTACGTATGTTCAATACATAATAAACTTATTGTGCTTGTACAGTATTTTTAGCCCAAGTGCTGCACCTGACGTAAACATGCATTACTTTGCATTACTTGCATTATTTTTTGCTCAATAAATATAAGCACAAGATACCTTAAATTGCAAGTTGCCTGCTGGTAATGTTTAGACCCCTGGCAACTTTAAAGTTCTATGCTTGCACAAATTTAAGGCGCATTGGACTCATTTTAATGGCCACAATTTAGCTAGTACTTTCTCTGTTAAAGATACTCAGTCATAAGCATAAACACCATGAGCTGTTTTACGATGTTCCTTATACTGTGGAAAGATAATGCAGGTCCTCCTTTTGATATTGTCAGGGAGCATAGGTTGTAATCTTGTCATCAATAATTGTGAATGTTTTTACGAGTGCTAATATAAATAAGTGTGAATTAACATATGTCTAATTTTCGGACATGCTAGTCTTTGGTTTATCCCTCCAAACACTACTCTACTGGGCCCTTTAAATGCTCCTAGCATAGATCTATTCTTCAAACATCACCTACTTGTTTATTCACAAAGAATTCACACATTCTTTGGTTCAAAGGAGTTTTTGGAAACACCAATTAGCCTAATCTGAATGTCTTTGGGCTGTAGAAAGCATAGGGAGAACATGCAAATTTAACGCACTCCTGACCAACATACCTGTGTATGAATCATACATAAAGTTGCACTAGTATCTAAAGGCAGTGTAGTAGTGTATGCTGGAGATTTCTCTCCACTATAACTATAGAGCCCAAATATGTTGCACAATGACAGTGCTCCTGTGTACAGAGTGAGGTCCATAAAGACATTGGCATGTTGGTGCGTAAAAACACATCTGTGCAGGGTCCTGACCTCAATCGAACGGAACTGTGCCACCTTGGCCTACAATGCCACCTTGCCCAACATTATTGGCTTCTATAACCATATTAATGCAATGGGGTGTTCAATCACAAACCAATTGAATTACATTTAATGGAATTAACATGTTTAAATAAGTAATATGTAAAGTATGTTTTTTTATAAAAAATTATATAACATATATATTTGAACTATGTATAATTATGCACCAGGTGTTCAAAAAGTCCCCATACATTCTGTATGTCTTTAAAAAACTTCTACTTAATTTACTTTATATAAGATTTTTTCCCCAGATATATCATAAGACAAAAGAGCTTTTCACTAAAGGAGAACATATTGAAATATAACTCATAGCTGGCTAATAATTTCCCAGGGTACAGTATGCAGCCTTTTGGGGCACCCTTTCATAAAACATGCCCTTGAATTCTATAATCCTGCTTATCCGTGTTCCAGTAATTCATCTTTTATGAATTCCAAACGTATTAAAGGATTGCATGCATACTGTGCCAAAGAAAAGAAGTCATAACTTAAGAGCAATTAAATGAAATTAATAAGCAAATATATATGATTTAAATACTATTTTACTCTTATATTTGAAAATCCTAACTTGATTGCTTTGCTTTCTGCCACCAAGACTTCACATTTTATGTAGGTTTGATGTAGGTTCTCTGTTTGCACATGTGTTATCAGTTATAAATGTCAAATGTTTAAAGCTCTGCAGCTGGGTGATAAGGCAGTGAAAGTGTTTTTGCTGCAGATTGCTTACATTTTATATTTTCTACATTTTTATATTTTGTTTCAACATTTTATACTTTCATTTGATTTTGCTTTATTTTAGATTTAGTTAATTGAATTAACTAAATCTAACAGACAGCAATAATAAGAGGCATTTCACAAAGACATATACAGTACACATACAGAACAGATGAAAAAAAAAAGTAATTGACATGTATCAGTCTGGGAAGGGTTATACAGTAAGGCATTTCTAAAGCTTGGGGACTTCAGC